>VYZV01007332.1:25511-40208 GCA_013401275.1 Pandion haliaetus | reverse complement strand
GCCATATTGAACTTCTTAAATCCCACCATGTACACTTCTTCATTTTTAGTTCTAAGCAAATTAAGAAATACCCCGATAATGCAATAATCCATGCAGAAGCCGATTTATTGAATGTTTCCTCTGCAATCTGCTGCGCAGCCTGCTCATACCTTCAGCTACTTAAGAAAAATAGTTAGTTCAGAAGCACTCTACCTGGAGCAGCACAGACTTATGAGACAGTTCCTCAGACTACTTGGCACAGCTCTGCAACCTAAGCTGCAGACACAAAGTTTTGAGCTGTTTTGTTCAACTGATAATTGATCAAACAATATAATATTATCAAATAATTTAATCACTGGCCAGACAATTTTACATGAGGACCTGTACAAGGCAGTCACCACAGGAGCAATAAAGACACATACAGGAAGCCTCCAAGTCACAAAACTTGCCATACAAAGGACAAGGTAAGCACAATGGTATGCCAATAGGCAGCATATCCACCTGGACACAAATGATGACTAACAGGAAGAAAGAAAACAGGCAGAGCAGAGGAGACTCCCATCCCCTTTTGGAGGGGTACAACAGCATAAAACCAGAAGACGTTAGCACAGAATATCCAAGAAAAATAGACAAGACCACTTCAGTGCCACCTTCTCTCAAACAGTTCTCAAGCCTATCACCTTAACCTCAGCAGCTTTGAACCACCAAAGACCATAAACCACCAGTGCTAACTATACAGGAGCTCCCCGTAGTCAGCTCCATTCTACAGTGTACTTGCAGCTCACTTAGAATATAATTGTTAAAACAGTTTTGTGGACAATGTGATGATGATTAACATGAAGAATTGACTACTAGCAAGATGTGCTGCTAATGAATAAATTTAAAACTGGCCAAATTTGTCAGTCTTCTGAACATTCCCATCACAACAACCTCCAATTCCCCAATATTGATATATGTACATGCGGTGTGTGTATTTTTATATGCACTAATATCTATCTATATGTTATCCCATATATTCACTTGCAACAGCAGCTTGATGCTCCTCAAAATCCTGAACAAATGGATATGCACTTAATCACGAAAAGACCAATAAGTAGAGACAACTCACAACAGAGAGGTCAGCAGTAAATGGGAACTTGATTTAAAAAAGCCAAAATGGTTCATTGAGTTAAATGCATCTGTTTCCAGGTATAAACTTTGCCTTACTCCCTCTCTCTTCACTGCAAAGCTCTTGATCTTTACATGGTCTTCTGATTATCTGCAACTCATCATCCTAGCAAGTGTCAGCTGGAGAATGCTCTTATTCTTCTCCCATGAGTGGGAAGGTGTAGAGTAACCAGCTCTCAAGCTATTGACAACTGGAATCTCTCTTTTAGACAATGAAAGTGTGTCATTTGCATTGGTGTTCACATTTTAGGATCATAGTAGTCCTTGAACAATAGTTTTAGTGAAGCTCACAAGACCAGAGATATAGGAAAAAGTGTGGCAAATTTTCCCTTATTCCCTGAGGTATTTCGTAATTTAATAGTTAAATTTAAAGAACATCCCAGAGTAATTAATTACTATTGGAGAGATAATTTGCATGCATCATCATATTTACACATCAAAAATAAAACCTAATTTGCTAAAGGTAGTCTTATACAGCGCATTTTGTAACACTACAGGTACCAGAATTAATTAGATCTTGTTTAAAATCCTCAGAGCTTTTTCGTTCACACCTTTTTGAAAAAAAAGTTATGCTATTTTTTGTTTTGTCTTCCACTGGGATGAGGAAAATGCTTCAGCAACTTATAATCATTTTGTAGAGCATAAACTAGCAATAGGTGTCAAATGATGATCTGAGTATTTATGATGCAATGTATAGAGATCAATTGAGAACATTTACATTGCAAATATTTGAAAACAGAAGTCAAAATAGAGATGATACTGTCTAATTAGACAGGTCTTGCAATTAATTCAAACTTTGCTTAGCAGTTTGGGAGCCCTCTTGCAAGGTACCTTGATCAGGTTAATTGGATTCTGAAGAACAGGACAGAAACCCCTTGGTAAAACCAGTGTTTGAAAGTTTAAAAGTTGCAACATTGTTACAGGACCGGTAAGCAAAGTGGCCACTAAAATACGCTCTGTGGAGATGGAGCAGTTCAAAACATTCTGCCTAAGCAAAGCTCTTGTTCTGCTTAATAATATGCATATAGATTCAAATTTGTTTGTTTAACAATATCACAACTACTTGGTGGTTTTGGCACATGTTTCAAGACAACTGTTAAAAGCACCACTAAAACATACTAGCCCTGTACTACTGCAGCTTGCCTAAGATTTGTGCGTGCAAAACGGGAAAAGCTTAAATTCATTGAGAAGTTGTGACCATTCTCTTTCTTGTTAAGCCCCTGTGAATTTTTAACATAAACGCCTTTAGAGTTATTGAAATGATTGTTTAAATTAGCTCTGTTTGTGCTAGAAAATCCCAAGTTTTCAGCTATTGCAACGAAGTCATGATCATGTCCCAGAACAGCTGAATTATACAGAAGGCTACAATTTCTGTTTGTCATACCTATTCCAGTCAGAAGCCCTATCCAGGCACAGGGGATTTTTCCCATGTGCTTTAGGGCTAGGGAAAACTGAACTCTCCAGGCCTTGCAAGGAAGCATGAGTAAACAAGAGGAAGAGCCAAATCTATAAAATCTTGAAGATCTTCCTCAAAGTGCACCCCCATGCTTCCTTCCATACTTTATTTCTTGTCTTTGGCCTTAGCTCACAATCCCACTACGTATCATTCCTGGCTTGCTGAGGACCTTGGTGAGCAAGGTTGCGGGCGACCTTAGCACACGTGGCTGTGCGGCAGACGGGCAGAGGTGAGCGCGCTCCCTTGACAATCCACCATATATGTGCGCTGATGACCACGGAACTCGCAGAAGGTAGGAAATGGTGGACCTTGAGAAGCCCTTTCTCTGCCATTACGTGGAGGAAGAAAACATATCTATAATGTCCCTGATAGTTGTTTTTGTATTTGTCACTACACCTGCATTTGAAATTTTCCATTAATTAAAACTACACCTCTCTCCTCACTAACACACGAAGAAAAGAAAGGCTGAAAAATTGCAGCTTTTATGTGGCAGGTGCATGGTGCTTGGCACAATGAATGTCACGGTGTAATGTGGGTTTACAGTTCCCTAAAAAACCAAACCAAACCAAAATAAAACAAACGAAAAACCAACAACAAAAAACCCCAACCAAAAAACCACATAGACACCCCCAAACAACACAAAAAAGAACTGTAAGCTGTACTCATTTTCTCTCCTTTCAGCCCCCATTCTGTTTCCTGGTGTTCTTTCAAAGCTACTTTCAGTAGCCTGGGTCTTCTTTCCCTATACTTTCAAGCTTTGCCCTCACAAAAACTGGATATTGGTCCACTTCTCTTTTCAAGTTACTTAGACACCCTTGAAATTTTTTTCCTAAAGCATTTTTTTAAACTTCCTACAATTATACATGATTTGCTTTTATCTGCAAGAGTCGAAGCTCCCTCTAACTCAAGTGTGGCACACACTCCTCCCTACTCCCACCTTGGTTTCTATCCAGAGCTGCACTCTGCACTAAATTCATATATTGTCTTCTTGTTTTCACTTTGAGTCATCTTTCTAGAAATAATTAACAATAATTTACAGGGGAATTTAGGTTGCAGCAATTGAAAACTGGGCATGGAAACCTGAAAAGTGTAAGATTCCAAAACTTTTTCCTTTTTACCTTTAAAAAAAAAAAAAAAAAAAAAAAAAAAAGAAATTCACCTTCATGACATGCTATCACTAGAAAGACATAAAATATATAATAAGGAATTTACCAAGACTTAAATAGGCTTCCCAAAATCATCTCAAGTTAATACAATTTTTAAAAAATCACAGGTATATATTTATAAACACTTTAAATAACTCAGATATTCTATTTTCCTTTCATAGCATTAGTCACAGCTAAATACTGCATTAAATAATTACATGGTTTGGGTAAAAAAGAAATTGACATAATCACCAGTGCATATATTAATATTCTAATTTTACAGTTTTGTTTAGGGTATATGCAGTATTACAGTTATAAATTAATTATGCAACGGTTCATCCTTTGTGTGTTAACTACCTTCACAAGTAATCAGCCAAGAAAACAGAAGAAAAAATTATCCGAAAAATTCATTTCACCACACTATTCTTTGATCTCTTTAATATGTTGCACATTCATTAACTCTTGATTACATTTTCATGATTGTATTCTGTGTGTAGCCGAAAACAAATCCAGCTTCCTTCAGGCAAACATTTGCAATCTAAGAGAGTAAGTTTCTATAAACAGAATCAATCTTATGCATGAAATTTTAACACACACCCTCCCCTAAAAAAGTAAAAATCCACAATCCAAGCCCCCTAAAGGAACATAAATTTCAGTCTCTGTCATTGTTAATTGTTATTCCATTCTGACAACAGAAAATAATTAAGGGTTTCCACTAGATAGTACAATAGCTGAAATCTTTTCATGTCTTGGGCAGACCGGACCAACTTCTTTAAGGAAAGTAATACTGGGTGAAGTTGCTTCTGTATCTCTATGAAACTTCTCAAATGAGGTTTGTGTAGACTCTTCTTTATTATTATTTTAGAATATTTAAGCATCTTCCAGCTATAAAGCAATGCGTGGGGTTTCTTTTCTATTAGGTTTTTATTTTGGAAAGCTTTGCTTAAACAATAATTCTTCTGCATGTTGGTTTTGCAATTGAAATAAGTACTCCTTTATATTAGAATTCTCAAGAGAACAATAGAAACAGCATATCATAATACTGTCATAAGTATATATGCAAATTCGATTAAGAATGTTCTTAAGGGATGTCTAAAAATACCTCAAGTGAGGACAAAAATTGGCAAATTATTCAAGTCTACATTAAGCATCACTAGTTCTGGAAAGAATGCTTAAGATTCTAGCTACCTACATTTCTTCAGCTTCTTTGTAACCACTCCCTAATTTCCTTTAAGAGTGTTTCTGTATGTTTTTTCAAAAGTCTTCAGTTATAAAGAATTTTGGGAGATCACGTGTGCAAAATTTCAGGGCTTTTAGATGAAAACAAAAATATACGTAGCTTGAACAACAGATTTTGCATACACAGTTTAGCTATTGGAAAAGTTTCTCTTGCTTACATATTTATCTTCAATAGTTGTGCACAATGAGAATAAGCGCTTCGAGAAGATTAAGTTATTAAAAAGAAAATCAGACCTTGCAAGAATTTACCCCCTTTAGAAGAAAAAACAAAACCAAAAACTAAACCCCAACCTCACACAACCCCCACACACCCCCAGGAATTTTTAAACAACTGAATATAAGTCCCAACCATCCAAACCACCATACACACACGTGTAAACTTTAATCTTCACTTGAGCAAATGCAGTAAAATCAGAGGTATCTTGTGTCATTTTTTTGCACAAAGGATGAAGGTAGGAGAGGGAATCGACATCTCTACGGAGTAACCTAATCAAAGAGATAAGAGTTTGTCACAAATAGTTTTCTCATACAGCTGTTACTGTTAAAAACAAATTGGAGGTCAGTCTTTTCATGCAGCAACTTAATGTCCAACAAATCATAGAATGGTTTGGGTTGGAAGGGACCTTATAGATCATCTCGTTCCAACGCCCCTGCCATAGGCAGGGACACCTTCCACTAGACCAGGCTGCTCAAAGCCCCATCCAACCTGGCCTTGAACACTTCCAGGGATGGGGCATCCACAACCTCTCTGGGAAACCTGTTCCAGTGCCTCATCATCCTTACAGTGAAGAACTTCTTCCTTACATCTAATCTAAATCTACCTTCTTTCAGTTTAAAGCCATTAGCCCTTGTCCTGCCACTACATGCCCTTGTAGAAAGCCCCTCTCTGGCTTTCTTGTAGGCCCCCTTTAGGTACTGGAATGCTGTTGTAAGATCTCCCCGGAGCTTTCTCTTCTCCAGGCTGAACAACCCCAACTCTCTCAGCCTGTCTTCACAGGAGAGGTGCTCCAGTCAACCAAAGGACCAAAGAAAAGTCTCAGTGTTTCTTGTATGCCTTGTACTGCCAGAGCTAAAAACTGAACTATATGGCATCTGGACTGAGCTCTTAACAGATTTTCTCATTCACATTATGCATAACTGTACTGCAGCGACCTTCCAGAAGGAGGAGAAAAAAATAGCACACCTTTCCATAGGTCAGTGTATAGGCTGCTAGCAGGTCTAGGGTATAGTGCGCCTAATGGGACAGACAGTGAAATCCTGATTTCCTTAGCAACTCGAATGAACGTTCTGCTAACGTATTCTGTCAAAACTACATTTTGCATATGCTTGACAATTATTAGTCATTATCTGCTCCAAGCATTGTTTTATCTAAATACAAAGATTCTGAAGTTAATTGGACAAAGTGTAGATCCTGTAATCCATACGATTCACCTCATTAGTGTTAATCCTTTCCTCAATCCTCTGATTTAATTGCAAATGTTTGGTTCAGTGAAGCTAATATCCTTTTTGTCATTGTTGTTCAGTTAAAATCAACACAACTCTGTGAAAGATATAGATTACCAATAAAGGTTTATCCTTTTATAATTACTTTAAAGCTCATAGCAGGCGAACAAAAGTCATTATTATGCAGGCTAAACAAAATGACAAAGGATTTTCTGATGCTGAATATTCAACAAATCAATGCAGTTAAGTTGTCTTCATAAACACATTACAAGAGTTTATAATTTTAAGGCATTTTGGAGCAGTACTTAGATGCTTCCGGTGTTTCGAACGTTGCTCAAGTGCAAGTGTAAACAGCTTTCGAAAAACCTTACGGCTCATTACATTTTTCCAACTTCTTCAAAAGCCATTGTTTTCAAAGAGAATAAGACAAAATTAAAATTTTAACTGCTGAACCTATGACATCTGTTGAATTTCTATTTATGATCTTAATAAGCCTTGTAATGGTTTATCAGATACAATATTTAATACTTTCACTTCTTAATCTGATTTTTGATACTCTGAACATGTAAAATCACTGAATTAACTCAACCGGTCAACTAATCCATTATAAAAGCTGCTCCCATTAGGTGAACTCTACTGGGAATAAGAGATTGCTCTAGTTTTAATATTAATCACCTACTGATGATTTTCTTGAAAATCTTGTATCTCTAACCATATAACTCCATTCTATTAAGTCCTGAAACAAATACAAACCAAAAAAAGATTGTATTTATATTCTGTTTATTGATTATATAGTCCAACGTACTGCCAGCATGAAAATGAAAGGTACATTAATACATGGGAGGTAATGAAATTATTATTAATTTCAAGCCACTACTTGAGGATGTTCACAATGGAAAGCAAATAATATTATGGATTCCAACTTTCTCTTAGGTTATTGATATTTTCCTGATAGCACCTATTTCTATGACAAAGATTTTTTTTTTTTTTAAGTTTCCTGGGAATATTATGGCCTGAATACTGCACAAAAACCTCAGGACCTTATTTTTTAAATCTGCAGATGCTATTATTATACTCTCAGCAAGTAGCACAACTTGCAGTGAGGTAAGAACACTTGCTGGCCAAGAAGTTTGTTGGTTTCCAAATGCTATCAAGGAAATAGCTGTAAGTTAGCAACAACGCTTAAGACTAATACTTAGTCTTAGTGATAGGCTTTGTTAATCTCATTTTATATGATGCTGTAAAACACATCAAGCGTGCTTGTCCCAGTAAAACAAACTTATGCTGGAAACTACAGTTACACCCATTCATTTAGCCTATCCTCAAATCTCAACACAGCCACAAAAATCTACTTTCAGGATCATATGCTACCTCAGCTCTCTGCTCACGTTTCTCAGGATAAATACCAGCACACAGTTGAAGATGCGAGAATTTACTCTCATACCTTGTGTGATGAAGACATGCTACTACAGGAGGGGAGAGAGAAATGAAATCAAAAGGGTTTTGTGAAATGAAAAACAAAGAGGACCCAGTACTGAAAAATATACCTCTATCTAAATATATGGTCAAAGAGCATTGTACAAAAACCAAAAATTGGACAGACTACACTATTCAGTTGTGAAGTAAACAACCGAAAAGAGCTGCAGCTTGGAGGAGATCACAATTCCATAACCACCTGACGGCATAGTATTTCTTGGCCCATTCAAGGCCAATTAATTGCTTCTCATAGGTGACGTGAATTGAGCAGACATAAATCCAGGAAAACTGTGATCATATAGCAACACAGCTACTGGAAAAGTGCTATCTGAACTCCAGAAGCAAACTTCAAAAGCAAAGTGGTATTTTCAGAGTGATTACTCTGAGCGCATACTATCCTAATGGTTTTATTCAGACATGACTCCCACGCTGACTCCAAAGGACATGTCTACCAAGTGAGGACACAGGTTCTGATTCTACTCAGTCGAGGAACTTCACATCCATGACTGATGTAATGAATGCAAAGAGAGTGCTCATACATATACAGTGACTCAAGCACTCTGCAGCATTACAACAGTTGCTCACAATCGCAAAGGATAAAGCCACCACATTTTGAGGTTTTACTAGACAAAATTTTGTTTTGTTAGCATAGTAAATGTCACACCAAGCACAGATTTTGCTGTGGAGAGCTCAACAAGGGAACTAACAAAGCACAGGCAGCATACTTGGGCTGACGCCACAATTCCAGAGGAGTTACACAAGGCACTAGTAAAATGAAATATGCAGTTGAGTTATTGTTTTCATGTGTATATCAATATAGAGAATCCTCCTGCAACTTTTAGTGAGACAAATATGTTCTGAAGTACCTGAGCTTCCAGATCAAATGCAAAATTTGGGTATTTTTCTTAGATGTACTGAATCAAGTTTGCTCATATTCAGTTGAATATTCTTGATAAACAAAGGGGGTTCCAGTTAATCACTGTTGAAACGTACTTGAACTTAGCAGCTTTCCACTAGATACATGAAATAATTTATCTTGAGAGTTAACTGCAAACAAACTGCAACGTTACCATCAGAATGGTACTTTGATAATATATGTATATTGGAAATTATGCAATCTTACCAGAGCAGCTATTGTATTTTGAAAAACATTAACGCTTAAATCAGCCCAGCTTAAACATTATCCAGAAATCTATGCCCTGAATGTTCTTGTTGAACAAAAGGAATAGAGCACTAAGTTAGCTCCCTTACCCGCATCTCAGGACTTCATATCTCATCACTTGCATCAACCAACTTCATCAGAGAAGTCCTCACTGGGAAAAGTGATTTTGCACTCCTCAGGGCTGCTTCCAGAGAAGAACTGGGCAAAGTCCCAGCCTGCTACATTCTCTGCTGCTCTCCTGTCATATTTGCTCCCCTAGTTTGATCTCTTCCTTTCCATGTGTGGGGTAACTGCCAAAAGAGAGTTTACTAACACAGGCCAGAGAGGATGTAGTGTCTGTTGCACTGACACTCAGGGATAGTCTTTTTTCTTTTTTTTTTTTTAAATCAAAGAAAGAGAGTTCTTGGCAAAGGGTAATCATCACATCAGGGATCAGATCACTTGAACTATACAGTCAGCCGCTGTTTCTGGATGGTGATTCTGCTTCACTGCAGAAGCTGCCTGTGAGAATCTTCAGATGGTCCAAAAGTCCCACCTGAAGGCTGCTTGCAGCAATTATTCCAATACCTACTTGTGAAGGTAGCTGGGCTCAGTCACTCATGTTGCCTCACATCAGTCCATTACTACCTCCTTCTGTGCACAGCTGGGGAGTTCCTGCACTGCCCGGGGAGTTAATGAGTAGGGCACTGGGTGTGCACGCAGCCACAATCCTGACAACCAGCTACACCACAACTGTAAGATAAGCTTGAGTTTCATAATTCCATAGCTCTTGCCACATACGTTGTCTTCTGTTCCTCTATACCACAATTTGTTCAGTAGATCAGAAGAATCTTGCCTGAAGTATTCCAAGTTGCACAATGCAGAAAAGCTTTGCATGCTCCCTTTTGAGAAGCCACCACCTGCTTGTCAAGGAGGCCTTGCCACAAAAGCCCCAGTAATATGAACCTCTCCCAAATAGTTTTGGGTGGAGTTTTGTTGGGGTTTGGGTGGTTTTGTTTTTGGGTTTTTTTTTGGTTGTTTGGTTTTAGCAGTACTTGTGAAATGCAAGAACAGTCTTGTTTCAGAGGTCTGGTAACAGAGGCATTGAGGGAAATTCTTTTTGGCAAAACACAGCATCCATAGCCATGTCTCAAAGAGACTTAAGTGGAAGTGGTGTGATAGATAGTATATGACAGTTACTAACCACACAATCTCAAGAACACCCTCTCTATGTATTATTTTAAGAAGTTACTTACCCCCCATATCCCTGTGACACCATAGCTTTTCTGACCCATAAATTTGGACTGTATTTTACAGAGATTGTGTGTTGACCGGAAAAAGTTTACAGTTTAGACTGGTCACATTGGCTGTGCTTCTTTTAAGGAGACTTTTTATTACATTAACTGACAGCTGATAGCAAAGAACTTATTTAATTAATATAAGAAAGAGCTTTCAGTGTATGTCATAATAGGCAATTATGGCCGGTTAAACTGACTTCTTGATTTTGCATCTGTTTGGTTGAGAAGACAACACAAATTATGAAGTACTGGGCTTTTAAGCACCACACTGACTCTCCTACTCACAAGTTTCAAATAAGTCTCAAGGGATTTAGTGCACTCCAGCAAAGGTCAAACTAGCTGGCACTGTTTGGAAGTGCAATGAAATCCATTCTTTTGGTTATATAATGAGATGTTTCATAAATATTTTTCCTGAGCCAGTCAGAAAACCTTTTTACTTTCCCATAAGCAATCTAACAGAAAAATCTCCCTTTGAAATACTTTGACTGGAAATAAACCTTATTGGGAGAGACAGAAATATTTTGTTTAAGAAAAAAACAACACATCTCAGAGCAATTATTTCATTCAAGTGAAATCTGCATATTATTTCATTTAGCATTTGACTACAACATATCACACGACACCTTCCGCTTTTAAATCGAACCTCTATTTCATGTGCTATATGCTGTTCTCTGCACTCAAAGGAACAACCAGACAACCCTGATGACAACCAGCATTGCAGACGTTACTGGCCCAGAGAAAGCTACCTGGCAACCTGAACATCTGAATTACGAGATTTCTTATTCCCTTTTAAAGATGGCCTAGTCAATGGAAAATAAACTCTCTATAAGGAGTGGTCAGGTAGAACAGGTTAGACTTTTCCAGTCACTGCTTATAATAAAAAAAGCATACCTGTCACACAACCACCTCGCAGCTATCTTCCAACACTTGACAAAACACAGTGGATATAATTGTTCTCCACACAATCAGCAGTACACAACCTCAGTGTGCTGGGACTAACGTTTTGTTCACATGACAGATTCATGCCCAGCCACAAACTGGGGCCAGAGCTATGCAGCCTTCCAAAAAATTCCAGCAGCCTATGACTTGTGCTCCTGGCTAAGATGCAGGTGAATCTCAAACACTAGATTGGGCTGATGGGACATCAAACAACACACAGCAATACATAGAAAAATCCTCTGATACACGATGAAATTTATTACTTTCTACACAGCTTTCCCCTACTTTGTTGTTCATTAGAGGTGTTATTCATTTGACACTGAACCACCTGCTTCTCAAGGGTGCCATAGTTGCTCCTTGTTACTTTGCAAGTTGAACCTGACATTTTGTTTTGCCTTACATCTCAATTTCATTGTCACTCAGACCTTTAGAAATGGTTGATGTAATACTGTAATCTATTCTCATAGTGATATTTAAATACTGTCTACTTCATTCAGATCACTCTGATAGTTCCCTTGAAACTCCTTGTCAATATGGATTATCAGTCATACTTTGTTTCCTATTAGTCAGCTCCTATTTCTCAATATCATTCTGCAATATAACTGATTGTTGCCTGCCTCACTGTTACAGGACATAATTTAGAAATATATCTTAAAAAAAAAAATCAGTCTGCCTTAATTCTGCACTTTTTTTCTTTTCTTAAAGCAGAATTGATGTTGAGGTGGCTATTAGATTTATTTATACACAACTTTTTCAGTTCGGCTTTCTTGTTTGTCCATTACTTAATGAGGTCAAACAAAGGATTTACTGAAGATATTCTGTATTAACAAAAGCATCCCCAAAAAATTAATAGCACCACAATGAATAACATAAGAAACCAGGAAAATCAATAAATTACAAAACACTTTAAGGTAAAAAGCTTGTAAATTGCTATATAAATAAGTAATACATGAACTTGTTGCTACCAGTGGCAGCTCTAACGTTTTTAAGCTGGTGGGGATCTCAACTGTACAGCTTATCCATTATCAATAGTATTGATACTACTAGATTTAATTGTGCAGGAAAACAACAAAAATGCCATTAACTTGCAAGAGATTTTGTAACTTCCTCCTACAGGCCTCATTTCGTGCTTTAATTGCCAAATGCTCATTCCACAACCTTGACATCAAGCAGCAAAATACCTGCCAAAGGCTGGTGCACATGTAAATGAAAGCACGAGAACTCTGTAACAGGTTTGCTCACTATAATAAAATAGGGCAGGGAGTGAAGCACACAGTTATACAAACAATCCTTACAGCTCGTCTTAGGAATGAAATCACAAGTCAACACTCTCTAAGTATTTCTTACATGCTGTCTTTTGCACTTTGACTGGGCTGCTGCACAGTCATCCTCTGCAAACTCAGGAACAGCCTTAAAAATTGCCAAGGAGGACTACTGTGCAGATACAGCATACTTTCTGTTCCAGTACATTTCATTGCTGGGCTTGGTGCTAGCACAGGCATCATCCATGCTTAGCCCAAGATGAAAATTACACTCAGAAGATTTTACAAAGGATTATAAAACACTGGAGGAGATAGACCTCACTATCCCCAAGTTAAGAGCCACCCCTGGAGGACACCAAAGTGGGGAGGGGTGCGGTGTGGAAATCAGAAGCATATTCATAAGCATGGATTATCACATGCAAGATGTTTATCTGTAGGTTACAACCTGCAATAAACATTTAGGAATACACTGATTATTAGTATTACTATTATTTACACAAAAGGTCCTAGTAAAAAGTCAGGACTGCAGGACAGAACAAGAGTATCATCAGTATGAAACTTTGGAAGTCGCAGACACGAATAGTAACAGCTGTTTGTTTCCCTGCTTAACTTTGATTAGAACTTATTTCTATCAGTTTTCATGGTGAAGACAGCACTGAATGTAAAATCACCTTTCTTGATAAATATTTATTACATTTCATGTGTTTAAGGAAAGTTAGAACAACAGTATCTACAGTTCATACTCAACCCAACCCCAAGTCCTACATTGTGCGCCAGTGCTCACTCCCACAGACCCTCCAAAAATGAACCTGAGCGAAAAGAAAAAAATGAAACAAATGTAATTTGTAAAATATCTTAGTGGGTGTTTTGTTGCGGCACACTATAAAGATTATGTAGTCTCATTAGTTCCATCTCAGTGACAATATATTGTGTTCAGAAATACAATACTACTGCATTAGCACAGTGAGGCATCACAGAGCAATTGGAAAAGCCTCCATACAAAACAGAAAATGTGCTTTGGTCTTTTTTTTTTCTTCCTAGAACGGGATGACCACAGTATAGGCTTCTGGGATGCTTTAAACATTTGTCAGACAAGTCAGAAAACTTTCTTTCCTAAAAAGAAGTTGAATACTTGGGTTAATTTGCTAATACAATGGATATAGTATAGCACACAGAACTCTGGTTCCCCAAACCTTATTAATTCATTCCCAAAATTTATATTCAATTTTTAAGACAAAATAGACACTTTAAACATCATAAAATGGAAGAGTGAAGAAAAAACCTGTGTGCCTGTCATTTGCTGTACACATTAGAGACTGCAAAATTGTTTCCTTAGGATTCAAAATCTCATGGCAAATTACTGTACTGTCGTTTCTAGTACCATAGTACATAATACTGAATACATTGCAAAGCAGACAGTGGTTGATCATATACTCAAGCAAAAACACCTGACATGAAAAGAAAACACAAGGAGCTACTGATTTCTCAAGTCACCAGCATTTTTCAGTAGTGCTCCTACTATGTACAATTTTACCTTTTCAGAAACATGGTATAAACTAAAGGATTTTTCTCACACTTTTTCCTTGTGCACTGGCATCCCAAATCTAACGGAATTTTAAACATGCTATTGAAGGCTTTTCATCAGAAGAATAGACGTCTGATAAGATACCTGGCAGTACTTTCTGTTCAGTGCTACTAAAAAGAGATGGTTGACAAGTTGAATAAAGAAACGGCAGCTGGGAAAGCAGCAGTTTTACAGAGTTGTACAGTGCTTCCTCTAATACCTTATTAGATATTTTAATCTATGTAATTATGCTTTTAAATACCATTCCTTGGCACTTATAGACCAGGTTAAGAGATACAGATAGGTACGTCCAACTGTTTCAGCCACCTTGTGTCTCGTTTCCTTTTGGAACAGATAACCACTGGAACGTGATTTATATATTTTAAATCACGCAAGATTCATGCAATGTCACCTGGGTCAGGAAGAAGTGGACAGACAGACTGCCAAGAAATAAGTCTCAAGCTGGTATAAGCTNGGGGTGGGGGGGTGGAAGGGCATCAAGATTTTGGCACTTGATCCAACAAGGTCCCTTAATAAACCAAGGGATTTTTTAGACTCTCCTGATCATGGGTAAAGGAGACTTTTTTT
>VYZV01007332.1:2148-25485 GCA_013401275.1 Pandion haliaetus | reverse complement strand
TTAACCAAGCACAGGATATGCTTTATCTCTGGGTAGATATAATACAGTTATAATTGAAAATTCAGCTAGCTATTCAATTTGGTCATTTCAGACTTTCCCCTGTGTCAGACTCAATGCTGAGAGTATATCAGTACTTGCGAAATGAGCTTATGAAATACAGATACATACTATCAGGTAAAAAAAAAAAAATAATTCTAACACAAAACATTTAGAGCCAGATTGTTGATAACCTTGTTCAGACTGAGCGATACCTTAATTCACATGTACTCCCTTTATCTGTACTGTTTGACACAGTTTAATCAATCAGAAATTCCATTCTAATATCATGTTAGTGCTTGCCAATTACTAAGTGGCCACTAATGTCAGCCTCCTTCAGAGTGTTGACTCAAAACTTACAAAAACATTTGCAAAGTAACAGTTCTGAAGACAACAGTTCCACATAGCAACACAGAACAGTCTGCATTGCTGGCCCAAAGCAGCTGCTTTGTAGATTGAGATAAAATTGCCTCTTCTATATTTGATAAATTCTTGGCTCGTACAATATGAAGTCCACAGTACGGAATGGCTATCTAACTGTTGCTGAAACAACGCCAAAAGACATTTATTACCATGGACAACACTAGGACACCCAGTCTGAACAGTTACCAGCTTAACTCAGAGAAACCAAACAGTATATTTAGGATGGCTGCAACGGACCAGAAACATTCAGCGTTTATGGCCATCTTTCTTGATTTTATCACAAGAACTTGTGGTACTCTGTATTCACCTCAAATTCATGGCCTCCAGAGTCATGCAATTACATCAGGTATCTTTCCTTAGATGAAATAAGCTTTAAAATATGATCCAGTTTTCTTAGAGAGTTTGAAACCAAAAGACAAAGGAAACTAAAAAACAAACTCTCAGAACTGGCAATAATAGCAGCATTCATGTGTGCCAGTTTGTACAGGCGCTGATCGGTGGGTTAGGAGAAGAGGATTTCGGTTTTGGTTAGTGCCTGTCTTAATAGCTGTCCATTTGTGAAACTAATTTATTTTCAATTATTTCAGCGAACAAGCTTTCAAAAAGTATGTTGATCCTTTAGGATATTTAATTAACTAAGAATAAGAGATGTTACAAGCAATCAAACAGATAAATAGATTTCTTCAACAATTTATCGCTTGGATTAATGCTCATCTTTGAAATATTTGCATGACTCTCCAGGCTTTGTCTTTTACTCAAATCCTGCAACAAGCTGCACCCTTTCTGAAATCTGGTATTTTCACTTCAGCTTTAAATTTTCCATCTTTCCCAGAATAAACACACAAAGAGAGCAATACAGAGAAGAGACCAGCAGTGAAACTGCTGGGAACTCTGCAACTGAAAGATGCCAATTCTCAGATTGATTTGTAAACAACCATAACCCAAAGCAGACATTAATTTATTGGTCCACTGTAAACTTCTGGCTAATTTATCAGCCCAGGCACTGTGCTGTGCAGAAAGCACTTGGAAGGAAAGAGTCAGAGAGAGGTCACTGCCTGAGCTGCAGCTCATTTCCACTGCACAATCTGAGGCTCCGCACAACCACTGGCTCTAACCAATGCCCATCAGACACTCTGAAAAGCATTCCCCATGTCTGTCTTTCCTAGCCAAACATGACAAACAACAGGCATTAATACAGATTTGAAAAGCCTTATAACCAATCTATTAGTTCAACTAATTCACAATATTTAATTAGATTGTAAATTGCTTTCTGCTGCATCGGCAGACCTGAACTATCGCCATTACTGTTGTCAGGCAGGAGAAAATCCCCTCATTCAAATCTGTCTCGGCACCTTTGTTGGGAGAACTTACAGGCACCTGAGCACTTTTTGTCTATTTTGCAGGTGTCGTGCTGCTTTAATTCCTTCAGCTTCTGAAAATCATGATCAAAATATCCCTCAGGGACAACAGATATTTTGCCATTTCAAACCAGACACGAGGGGAGAAGGGCATCGTGATAGAGCGCAGAGAGGATTGAGACTTCCCGTCACCGTGTTCTCCCCAATGCTTTCTTGCAACTCTCTCCATCCGTCTCCACTGCTCAAACACCGGCATCTTGGCAATACAGGCCCACCAGACTCCCTGCTGTACGTCATCTGAGAGCCTGCAATGCTTCAGTATAATTTAAGTATAATTTGTTCAGAGGTCTTCAGCTACCAAAATTTGAGTAAACCTCTCAACACAGCCACTGTGATTAGTAGGGGAACCCGTTCCCTGCGCTCCTCAGGTTCCTGTGCATTCTGCAGTAAGCAGCAAGAGCCCTGTTCCCTCGCTCCCAGACTGGCAAAGAAGGGTTGGAGCTGTTCTCTTGATTAACATTTCACTTAAGCAACAAAATTCTTAATATGATACCATTAATATAGCCTAAGGGCTCTATATGACAGTCAATTGTCTCAAAAATATTAAATCTGTACAGGCATGGGGGAAAAAAGACAACAGAAAATGGACAGGATAATAGAAGAATTTTCCTGACCCGAAGATGCCAAGACCATCTGCTTCACTTGAACTTCTGCTCTCCTTTGTCCTTTTTGCTACACTACTGCAATCAAATGACTTGCTAGATTCTCTCTTCCACAAATTTATGGTAAAGGGTACGTATTTGTGATTAGAAAAGCTGCAAACCTAGCATTCTCTTAACCCAGCAAGTCTGTTTCTCTGGACAAAACCAAGAGCCCATTTCCCAGCTTTGGGAAAAATTTGCTTCTCTCTTTTGATGAAAAAAGTCTTTTCTGTGACCCTCAGATGTTGCACGGCTAACAGAAGCTATTTTTACTCAATCAAGTAGCACAATGGGTTCCCAATGTGGAGAAAAGAAAACTAGGGAAGTTCAAATGGCATTTACAGCTGCCTCAAGCAGGCACGCAAAGGGGATCTGTAGGAACCTCCATGCTGGCTTTATGCCTGACCTCCTCAGAAGGTTAAGTAAGGTACAGCCAAGGAGGCTGTACCGGGGTGCCGTGCAGAGCATCCTCACCACAATCCCAGCCCAACAGCATCAGCTAGCATTGCTCAAATGTTTAAGCACAGAAAAGTAGAAAGTGTAATATGATTTTTTCATCTGATGAATATGATAATGATTAAGACACAAAGAGCACATCGCCATTTATGAACCCAGATGAAAAAGTTTTGGTACTCCCAAATCTATTTCTGTATTAGTGTCACGGATTTTAAAAAAAAAAAAAAAAAAAAAAAAGATATTCATATTTGTAAACCTATTCAGTTGAAGTTAATTTTCTTTTTAGAACAGCAGTGTATCTTGTATAGCCTGTAAGGTGACAAGAAAGAAATGCATACATTTTTGACCTGGGGTTTAATTTTATATATTTAAGCACAATATGCTGGCTTACAATACTAGTAGGACTAGAGCAAATATTGCATTTTAAAACTTTATGGAACTAATTTATAGTGTAGGGCAGGCACAGACTTGATCTCCTGGCAGCAAAATTTTATGTTTCCATTTCAGCAATACTGCCTAACACAATAATATCAGACCAGCAAATCTTAAATATAAGTTAAGCTAACATGATCCATTGCCTTATAAAGCAAGAGTACCCTGTGGAGTCATGCTGAATATGCCAAGTGATTTTTCAAAATTTAATCATCCTAAATGTCAGATAAAGGTGCTTTTGCTGTCATTCTTTAAAATCAGGAAAAAAAATCTGAGTGTGCCTTCAAGTTATACAGAAAACTGTTCAAAAATAGCTATGTTAAAATATCAATCTGCTGTTTGCTAAATGTAAGGAAGGAAATATTGAAGTGTTTTATGGCAAAATAAAGGATTGTATATTTTTTCCAATAAAGATCACCAGTTTTCATATCAATATAGATATTACTGTTTCCTTCCAAGATCAATTTCTCTTTTGATGTTGCCTCATATTGTACAATGACAGCAATGACATTCTGATAAAAAATTTTAGTAGGCTTCAAATCAAACTTTTGTTGTCTTTAACTGTTGAGTTGATCAAATAAACAAGTTGGAATGTTTCATAAGCACACTCTTTACCAACCCCACTCATGGAATGGGATTGATATGAAGACTGTTCACCAGAAGGTTTCACAAGCACATATCACAGAATCAAGCTCCATGTGGCAGAGTAGAAAGTAAGAATTGAATTATACTGATGAATTTGAATATTTGTAAAATAAATTATAACAGATATTTAAAATGCCTGCCCTAAAGGCGAATTTATTTTGGGGCTGGGGGTATGGAGCGTAGGGGTGTGTTTCCCAATTATTTTTTACAATTTCGCCTTTAGAAAGGCTGAAAATCATTATACAAAATTAAGTGAAATAAATAGCCAGTATATCATAACCATTGACACTAGAATATCTCAGAAAGAAAAAAGAAAGAAATGTTATGGCTAGGTAAATGATTATGTTAACAGCTTGTTTAGACTGTGAAGAGTAAGCACAGTCTATGAACTGTGGATGGTGTCTATGGATTTCCATCCACCCATTCTCTTTTTTATTTAGACTAACATCATATACGAAATACTTCTCCACATTTATGGGTTGTACACTACCACATGGGTCAAACCTTTCTTTAAAGTGTCATACATCCTGTAACACATAAGATTTAATTCTAGGAGGATGTTAGGCTTGCGATAAGCTTGGAGGTATAATCTGATCTTTTAAAATCTGTAACCTTACTTGTCAATTTGCACACACAAATGAAATACTCCTAACGCGACATGGTCAAATCCAGGCAGTACTCCTATAAATAAGGCTGTGATGGAAAACCATAGCAGACATCAGGATTGCTGTATCCTCTTTAGCATATACTATCTTGCATTCAGGAGCAGTGAAGTGTTAAAAAAAACCCAGAAAATAAAAAACAACCAACCAAAAAAACAAACAAAAAAGCCCACACCACCAAACCCCCAACCCCCACCCCCCAAAACAAACAAACAAACAAACCAACATAACCTTAAGGGAACAGAGACAATACCTAAATCCTGAAAGGTGCTCAAAGCACCTATCACTCTGCATGTTACAATACAAGTTGAAGAGGTGCCAAGAACCCTGCAAAAAGATATTCCTGGAAATTATCAGTATAAAATGCACTTAAATTAAACTCTAGGAAGAGAGAAATACCTTTTTGTACTTTGAGAACACCAAAACCAAACCTAAGTCTGACTAATTTCTCTAGTCTGAAGTCAACACACCTGTAAAACAAACTGGCCCAGTTACTGTAAAGACTGATTTTGTTTTCATGAGTAATGTATCTGACCCATATCACTAAACCTGTAGAAAAAAATACAATAGAAGCATGATGCCTATGCCTCCTGTGAGTGAATGTCCCATCTTCATTTTGCTTACCTGTTAAAAAACAATTTTTTTTTTTTTGTCCATTTGCCAATTCTGTTTTAATTTTGTTCCTGATCTTTGCAATCCACAGATATCAAATATAGATACCATACTGCCAGGACTACTGTGATGGAGAGCATGAAAGTCTTCACTAGGTCATTAAAATGCATTTTTCTCCCTGACACAAACTGTTTTCTGTGTGTGTGATGCAGCCATGCTTTCTAGGAATAACACTTATTTCTACAGCAAATCACTGGTTATTTAAATTTTTTATATATATATTTTATTCTTTGCCCCAAGTGACATAACTGATGCTTATGACAAGGCCTAAAGTACGGTTATAAACACATGAAGACTAACATCTCTTGTCAATGAAACTCAACCACAAGACAAGACGCCTCCAGTGAGCAACTAATGAAACCACTGCCATTATTCATCATCTCTATATTCGATGACTCTGAGAAAGATGTAAAAGGCAGCTCTAGACACTTGGTCTTATACACTCTAGACAATCATTTACTCATCTTGAAAGAGAGACTCCAAGCTGTCAAATGAACAGCAGCAGGAGTAGCCATTTAATCATATTTACTATTTCCCGTAACTTCAGCTAAGTAGCAAGTGGTGCCTTTGAAGCATTCTGCTACAGCATTATTACTTCAATAGCTCTAGGCAACGGATCAGAGAAACGGCATAGCCTAGCATAAAAAGCCAAGGAGATATACTGTTTCTACTCTATGTATTTCGGATACTTTGTCTATTAACTTTAATAATGTGGTCTGTATACAACAAATACTATCCAAAAAATGACTTCACTTTTTCTTAAGTGTTATGCTGCATGTATGTTTGAACTTGTTAATTCAAACTTTGTTCGACTACGACATGGTACGTACTAATTTGTAAGGTCAAACATTCATGACCAGTTTACAGCAGCTACTATGAATGAGGGAACCACCCTCTCATATGCCAGACTGGAGAGCTCAGCACCTGGGCAGGATACAACCGCAGTGCTCAGGCAGTGCTGGTTGCTGGAACATCAGCCCAGGGATTGTCAGCAGCCAGCATAATTTTTTGAGTAGCCATACTCCAACCTCCTGTAGAAGGGCTAATAACCCTTGAAAGAAGTAAATACTACACCAACCTGAAAGTACTTCATGCTCTTAATTTTAGCCATTTTTCTTATTTTTCTTTTGCAAAGATTACTAGAACATTCCCCAACATGCCTAAAGCCATTCCTGTTGGTCAATACCCTTTCTTATACACATATGTTCTACACTGAAAGCATTGCAATAACATTTAGAAAATTATTTCTGCATCTTAAAACTTAGGATAGTTATTTCTGTATTTTCTTTAGCAAAAATATGTAAAAGTATATAATTGTCATGTTGTAAAAGTCACTGCCTTTTTGATAATTCACTGAGGGAATATAAAAGTCCAGAGGATGGAAAAAAAAAATAAATAAAATCAAACAACAGACACTTAGAGGCTGTCAGTTGTCAGAATAAACATTTTACTCCACATGGGAAGTAAAGAGTTCATGCTTGACTGCATTTTCTACTAAACCTACAAATTACTTGTCAGTTTATCTTTTTAAAAATTACATTCTTAATTTACTGTATTGCAGCTATACCACTTCTAATATGGATATGCTTGTCTTAATCACTTGTGTCCATATAGCTTATCATCTCCATCAATTATATTTTTGTTCTGTTGAATTCCTCTCATATTTTCTTGTTTAAGACAAGAAAAATCAGAAACATAACATGGATTAAATACATGTGTATTACGTAACCACATCTCAGTCATTTTGACTTAAAATTTCCAGTATCATGATCCTATTATTTAGCATTTCATTCACATTTGGCTAGTCAGTCCATGCTACTCATTCGGTTTTGGTGACCACCAGACTGATCCACAAGTTTCTTGTTCTTGTTTGACTATTGGAAGATAATGCATGTGCTCACAAGGTAGCAAGCCTGTGCAATTACTATTTGTAAGAAAACACTCCTACCAGCCACAAACAAAATCAGTTCTCAGCTGACCAGCAACAGGTTTGAAAGCATTAAAAACATACGAGCAGTCTCAATTTAGATACAAATGATAGCATGAGTGAGCAAGACCAAATAATTTCTACAGTTAAGTAATTTTTTACCAATATATACTGGAGATAGAAAGAATAGGAAATATTTCTGAAAAAATAGATATACTATTAACTCGTCCTGCCAGATATTACCTCAGTTTCACCCGGCCTTTGCCTTAAATTTGGCAATACAAGTCTGTGAGCTAAGCAACGGTAGACTGAATAAATAATACTGAACAAGACTGCAAATGAGGGTCAGTCATTTAGACCCAACTAAGTAAAAGGAAAGGTGAGAGCCTCTAAAGATGGACCACAAAGAAGTGCAAAAGGAAAACACTATAGGAATGCAACAAACAGAAAAAAATTATTAAAAAACTGGAAACAATCACATACATTTATTCTCTTTTGAGGGTAAAAAGGATATAAAGTATGATTACATTTCAGATTTTTTAAGAAGGACAGCATAAATTAACAGTGATGCTGGAGCCCAATGTTTATCAGAAATTCAAAGCAAGGCCAAAAGTTAGTGAAGGACTGGCAAGAACTTGCCCCACATACATAAAAAACAACATACATGTTAAGTACATTCTTTACCTTAAAACATTAAACAAACGTTTTCAAAAAGCTAGTGAGAGGGTCTTAAAAGCTACAGAAAATTAAAAATAAAATAAATAAGTGGGAGTGATATGTAACAGAAAGAATAATTCATGCCTCATTTTGATCATCTCTAATGTAAGGAAAATAGAGAACAAAGAACAATAAATAGTTAGAAAACCTCTAAAGGTTCACAAAAGCAACTAAGATTTGAGATTTTTCTTATATTAAGAACACACCGTTATCCTTAAACCACGGTATAAAACTTAATTGCTCAAGTTTCATTTTTCTTAACTCAAAGGACCTATTCATATGACAAGTCAATCAGTTTCCTTGATTGATACAACCTGCAGCTCAAAGCCAGGGAGAATCATTCCCTCTGGGCTAGGTGATCACATTCTCAACTACTTCATCAAGAAACTTCAGATACCCCAGGGCTTTCCAGCTTATAAACCATCCAGAATTCTCAGCCACGTATCCTTCTGGGATTTCTTACTTACAGCTTAATCAGTGGAATGAAGTCTGTGATGCCAGGATGTAGCTTCACCTGGGACAAATTCCTACAATATTGCAACAAGTGCTTTAGAGAACCAACTAATGCACTTTGGGGTTAAAAAAAAAAAAAAGTACATACTACTGTTACTGCTGCAAAGGAAAATGCAAGTAAAAATTTGTATTATTTTGGGTTTTCTTCCTTAAAGCCAGATAACATGCCAATTCCAACAACAAACCACAAGTAATAGAAAATAGAGAGGTTGCAGAGTCTTCCTCCTTGCAGATATTCAAGAACCGTGCTCTCTTTGGTCCTGCTTGAGCAGGGGGGTTGAACAGGATGACCTCTGGAGGTCCCTTCCAACCTCAACCATTCTATGATTCTGCAAAAACATGTTCTGGAGGACTAAAGAAATTATGGCGTGTAGTTTCTCAGTTCTTAGTTTTATCAGGCTCCACTTCAATGACATAACATGTAACATGAGTAAAATATTTTTTCTTTCATCATGGAATCCTCATACCTCTTTGTAACTGAGTTTCTAACTGGTGAACTCCAAAGAAGTTAATAATCCAAGAGTAAACTTATTGATGCTGAGACTATATTCCTTCATTTCCTTCTGATTTGAGTTTTAGGTAAATACAATATAATAAAATCACATTGCTCTTTTGACTCTACCATACTGCAGTAATTTTAATGACCCTTTTAACACTGATGCTGTATCATAAACTACTCTATGAACTTTCCTAAATTTTCTCCACACTCCCCAAGACAAAGTTTTCCTCAGCCATTGGACCACAGAGACCCCCAGACCGAAGGAGACTGAACAGCAAGTTCTGAACAGCTACACTCAGCCTACAGTCCCTCCAGCTGGTACTGGCTCTACAGAAAAGCAGAGGACTTTGAGCCCAGATAAATACCTATCTTAATACTGCTCTCGGTGTTGTTGTTGGGTTTTTTTCCTCCTTAGGTTTGTACCGTTATGCTTTTTGGAACCAAGAGTCAGCCTTCTTACTAAAAAGCAACGTTTTCCCAAATATGGAAGTATTCCACCACCCTCCTTTTTTTTCCTCAATGTATTCATAAAGATTCATATATGTCATCTGAAAAACAGTAGTTTTTTCAATGAACAATTACTGTAAAAGGCATCTCACAACAGTTTTTGGTTGAAATGAAGAAATAAACATTTTTACTTTTGACTACTTCCACAGTCTTTCTCTACATCATTGGTAACTAAAACAGATAACATTTGGCACATTCTGAAGAGCAGCTCAGGAGCTGATGGTTAGAGAGTCAAGAGAAGACACAAAATTGAGAGTCCTTACTTATTAGGCAATCTGTGCTGTTGAAACTCATGACCATCTGTTCTGAAGGTTTAAAGCAAGCTTCTTAACATCCTGTATTTAAATAATTTTCTAAATAGATTTAACTTGATTCTCACCTGCTAGCCCCAAAAGTGGGAAGTAAAGTAATGGCCTAAAACCATACAAAGAGAATTTCAAGTGTTAGAGGCAACTCAAAACTCAAACGAGACCTCCAAGCCAAATGTAGCATCCCCCAGATAGAATTGTCAGTGAAAAATTCAGTAACAATGTCCATAACAGTCAAAAAAGGAGGTATAAACAAGGGTTTGAGTAGAGTTTAAGTGTTCTGCTTTAGGCATTTTGTACTGAATCCTATGGAAGGTACTGCAATATTCCTTTTTGGTAACATAATTATTTTCACAGCCACTTTCTCCATGGTTCAGCAAATAACTGGGTATGGTTTGTGGTATTATCATCTGACCTATTAAGCAGATGTAATATTAAGCACTGCAGGAGGCTGCCATTCTGGCAATCGTTATAAGTAAATCTCATAATGGAAATTAATTCTCTTGAAGTTTATTAATTTGTATCAAACTCCAGTATATATATATATATAGTATCATACTACAAAAGTGTATGTAACAGAAGGAATATTTATAAACCCTTCTTCCCTCTCTCTCAAATCTTCCCTGGGTTAGGAAAAAAAAAAGAAAGAGAAAAAAAGAAAAGAAAGCTGGAGTAGACGCTGCAGATGACATACTTTTTGTATCAGCTTTGTGTCGTTCTCTCTAGTTTTGCCATAGCAACTAAGCTAAATCTTCCTCACTTGGCATCATTAGCTTGATGATTTGGCTGTGGAGAAAAGAAATTGTGATCTGAGAGGGTTTTGAAGGCATGTGATTCACCTTCAAATTGGAATCCGTAGTGAAATTCTTAGCTTGGGGTCAGTATAGCTGTCTCTGGCATGCAGCGGGCATACTCCTTGCAGGCACCAAATATAGGCTGGCCTACCTCTGCACTCTAAATTTCAGTGCTCTGCTAGGCTCTCTGCATTTTAACATTCAGCAGTCTACTGATACAAGAAAGGAAGGATTAAGCCTGTCCTTCCACCCAGGCTAGCATGCCTGCTGCACACAGAAATAAGCTCCCATACCCGGCCGGGATGACGGCGCTGGAAGCGGTGCGGTCCCAGCATAGGAGCAGGGGTTGGATCTCAGGGGCTGGTCTCGCTGAGGTTGGACACTCGCCACAGGGTGGAAGAGCAGACCAAATCTGGAAAGACCTATAAATGTGAGCTGTCACAAGCCCAGGTTATTCTCCTGCTAGGATCCTTTCTGCCCTCCAGCAGACAATATATTCTGTCAGAACAGCTGTACAGGCTGGACAACAAATTCTCAAGGCAGAGCAATACAAAGCCTAATACTTGGACCACGGAGTACCAGTCTGAATTTAGCCTCGGTGATTAAACTAGATAAAGGCTGCTATCCAATTTTACTCATTTTCTGCCCTAGATTGGAATTGAAAGTCAGAGCAGCTTTAACTTAACTTCTAGGTAAATTCCAATACTTTCAATAAATTCTGACCACAGACAAATATTTTAAGCATAATATGCCAAACATCTTATATAGATCAAAACAATTTCCCCTGGGAACAGCTGTTCTTCATTCACCCAGAAAAAAAAAAAAAGAGCAAGATTATTTGTTAAAGGATGATTAAAAAATACATCATATTAACAGGAATAAACAGAAACCTCATATTTAACTCAAAATAGTTATGATTTCTGACAACATCAATAACACTAAGTGCAGCTTTAAACTATTCAATAAAAATTACGCTGGTTTTGAGCAGTGTTTGAGAGAGGAAAGCTATATGCTAAACAATAAGATTACACCATTTACACAAATAACTTCTGCATTTCTGTCATCACAGAAATAGTCATGCATCAATGTGTATAAGCCATAAAAGCAGGATGATGAAGCAGTCCTAATAACAGAAGATAAGACAAACTTGTTAGCCATCTATTGGCAATTTTATCTTAAACAGCCCATTTCACATTCTGACTTCTGTCTATATTTGCATTAATGAATATCATATTCACCACAAGACAGAGCTGCAACTTCTTGCAAGGGCAAGAATTATCTATAAAAACATCGCTTGTTTATATGAAGCATGTCATCCATTTTCAAATGAAAAATTGTGGAAATGCCAGCAGTTTTATATACTTCTAAGATAGAACTTCACAACTTTCCACTTTCAAATAGCATTTTAATGTCAAATGTAACTTTCTAAAAATTAAAGGGTTAAAAATAATTCATTTCAGTCAAGTATTTCCAAAATTTTTTCCCCAAGTGGTATTACTCAAAGTGCCTCTAAAAAAAATAACTGTTTCAGATTGATTCGTTTTTCTTAATTTCTTCTTGCTTTCCTTTTGTTTCAGCAGTCAAGCAAAAAATCCATTATTTGCCCAGTTCTGCTCTGCTATACTTAATGTTTTATGGTGCTCTCAAGAACTGAATGCAGGACAGAATACCAATCACTATTTGCAACACACTGAACAGTTTGCATGTTTAAGTCAGTGGGACCTCAGATTGCTGCCTGGTTCATGGAGGTCACTGACCCACAGTCAAGACCGCCGTATGCTAAGAATTCATAGTAGCAATCCTTCTCGAAAGTATAAACTAATTGTGAGTGTAGCTATATTCAGAATGCCGTATAATATACACCAGATCATCAAGGATTTTCAGTGAAAGTTGTTTGCATTATTCTTGGTATTCAACCTTTTGGGCAAGTTTTGCCTTATTCTGTCCATGAATGTTGAGATTCTGCAGATAGTGATGAGTACTTATGCCCTATATTCAAAATATTTTGACTTGCTTTTTGATCCACCTGTCATGCCCAGACAATATTACTGATGGGCGCATGCTAAATGATTCCAATTACATTGCTAAGCACTTTTTCCCTGTCTCTATACTCAATTGACTTTTTAGCTTACATATTACACTCGATTCCTTGGTTTTGCAGACACCTGGCTTAAACTACAGACCTGTTATTTCATCTTGCATGTTTTCAGCAGATGACGTCTCCCTTGTCATCCTAGGGCAACAGCTGATTAGCTGTACCTCACCTTGGGGAACAATAAGGATAGGAATTTGGAATAACAATGTGGAATATTGCTTCTCTGCTTAGCATGCATTGAGACTCCAAGATCGGACAATGAATCTTCATGTTGTAATCTACTGCCATCAGTTTGTAAACTAGCTCACCTCATCCCTAATTTTATAGCAATATAAATAAATGTTTTGTTAATTAAATGTTTATGAAGACCATCCTTTAATTTTTACCCTGAATATTCAGAAAAGAGCAACACAGCAAGATGTAATTTAAATCAACAGTATTCCATAAAAAGATATTTCATTTTTAAAAAGTCAGTCTCCATCATGTCAATAGCAAATGAAGCACCATAAGTCCCATGAAAATCTTGGAAAGACTTGCTCACAGGAAGCCACCTTTTTCTGTCTTTTCTTTGTTGTCCTTATTTTCTGCCTGACTATCTAATTCCTTAATCTCATCCTTGAAAAGGTGTATTATTTGCACATCACATATATAATACAATGATGATTCACTCTTTTTACTTCTCACTTCAACTCTTCCTCAGCTCAAATTATTGCAGTTCAGATTCAATTATGCATTAAAAAGTTTGAAGTAGAAAACCCATAACTTCGTCAGACCTGAATTCTAGCATCTTAATTCCACTTTTCCTCACAAATATAGTAGCCATTAATCATCACACAAAGCACGTTTTTGCTCTCTCTAGGCAAAATGATTCTGTAGCACCATCTAGTGAGTTGACATCAACTGTCTGTGATGGAATTTTCAACTCCTAATCAATATTAATTCACCATTTCCAGTTTTGGACAGCGTAACAGGTTTCAAGATTGGTCATTTAAATTCAACCAACCAGTTCATGATAAGTAGTGATGCAAGGTGTCATGGGAATCCTTTTTTGCAAGGCCTATCTTCTGTGCTCAGAATGAAACCGGTTCACTGCCCACTACAGAGATGGAAGAGCACCTTGACCATGTCCTTCCCCTCTCCTTGAGAGGTACCTGCTAATTCTTCAGTAGTCCACTGAAGCAGCAGTGCTTCATCTCACTGGATGCAGTGATGATTGGCATCATGGAAGAAGCAGAGGAGCAGCCTCTCGAGCTTCTGCACAAAAGGCACTCACAGTCTTGCCTGGCATGGCCAGTCCAAAAAGGTATGCTTACAAAAGTTTCTGGAAGACTGGCATTGCTTCCTGTGTTGTCACACAATCGAAGTGCTCAGACTAAACTCAATAAAAATTCACTTTAACGTAGTTTATTGTAGACTTCACTCATGCAAATTTACACAGGTTTACAATAAAATTTAAAAACCACCTACAGGAATCTTTAATTGGCATACAGAATGAGTACATACAGTATTCAATTTCTACCTTAGTCTTGCTGCTGGTTCTTGGCATTACTCATTTAAAGCCATAGATACATTCTGAACTTCCTTCACTACCAAAGAATGTAAAAGTAAATTGAACAAAGGCCTGAAAATTCCATCCTATTACTCTGAACAAGCAAAGGACATTAGAAAAAGGGTGCAGGATTTGGTTAATGAGACCCTTAAATTCCAGGGACTTTCATCTATTAGCAACCTAACACGCGAGGTCTACAAGGAAACTGAAGAACAGTAATTTCTTTAGTGCGTCAATCTGAAGAAAACTTTCTCCTAAACTCCTGTGGTGATTAGCTTGTTGCATGATGTATGAAATTTGATTATCCTTATCTTAGCTTGCATAACTACACAGTTTTATCAATAGTCTGGAAATCCTATTTTAATGGAGGTTTATTTGTTCCAATCACTCTCCAACTCAGCCAGTGAAAGAAAGACTTAGGCATGAGCCGATTTTTAATCACTTAGGATAGACAAAATAGTGATACACCTGTTTAGGGAAGACATTTGTAAAAAAAGGGGGTAAACAACAAAATACTCCAAAAATTTAAATTATTCTAATTACCCAGGAGCAAGTTCCTTGAGAGATCCACAAAGTGAAAACTACTGGAACACATCAAGAGAACCTAGAGTGAAATGTCTTTCTGAGGCTGTTTACCAACTAAGAGACACATATCTGTGATGAACAGTGAAATAGGTGTCAAGGGAGGTGGCGGAATAGTCATTCTTGGAGATATTCGTAACTCAACCGTCCCTGAGCAACCTAACCTAATCTCAAACTTGCCATACTTCAAGGTGGGGGCTAGTACCTGATGAACCCCAGCCTAACAAAAATGGGTACACGCTGGTATTGTTTCCTCCTCCTCCTCTTTCCCAATCCCAGAACATCAAAGCAGCAGTCCTTGGGCGAGGTAGAGTAACAGAAACAGGAAGAGATTGTTATGAATGTAGAAATCCAAATATTATCAGAATTTATATCCATCTTTTTACTTTTGAAAGCCAGATATGACTTCAGACCAAAGCAGCATCATGCTTACAAATGCTAACGGTGGCAGAAACTGCATACTTTGTACAAAAAGTCATTCACAGTAGGTCTCAGGGAAAATGAACTATCCAGCTTACAAATTTAAAGAGTCTGGCCCACACCTCACCTTTAAAGAACTGATAACAATGTATAATCAAAAACTTCTCCTGCTACTGTATTTTCTACAACTTACCACATACGTACCTTTAAATTAGTTAATAGTGATCAATTCATGCCTAGATTCATGTCATTTTGGATATTTTCTGTGCTGCTTCTGAGACCATACATGCCTAGTGTAAACCTTTGTTTCCTTTTTGATGGATTTCTGACATTCTGCTCATTAGTCTATTATCTTACTGCTTATCAGTCACATTCTAGAGCTCTCTGTACTCCCATGGCACAGCTACAAAACCCACCAAACTATTTTCAGGCCCTTCAGCTACACAAACAGTACAGCCTGCACAGCCATCTCACCCCATCAGCACCATATTGATTCATTACTATTAAGAAGACCCAGTCAGTAAAAGGCTCCACAGCATGGTACTTCATAACTGTATATTAAAGCCTAAACATTACATATTGGTAGGAATCTTTTCTAGGAAAATTAATAAAATACTCCTTATTCAAGAGGGAAAGGAAGATGTAAGTTAATATTTTGGAAGTGGCTAAGTTACCTTTCTCCATTTTTTCTTCCATCTGCTTAAGAATAAGCAGCTCCTAGAAGATTTGCCCCATATTTAATACACCTCTTTCCATTTTCAATATTGTATGTCATTCTTCACATTTCTATCTCTTCGTATAGCATCATTCTCTGTTACAGCTGTATGTGTATCTGTACCCATCCAAATGTATTAAATGTTTACAGCACGAAGAATTTGGCTACATGCCAATACAATAACAGGCTAACATTTTCATGTCTTTGAAATGCTGGTCCATCTATTTACTTGAAATATTTGAAAAGAACGAGATAGCATTTGTAGTTCTTTGTTCCTGTTATTAGAGAATTTTTAAGAAAATGTAATGTCTAACTACTTTATTAGTGAAGCTAGTCTCTACTAACACTGTGATGTGGAAAGTGATCTAGCAAAACACAAAAACTGAGAGTTAACTTGACATTTGATAACTCTGAGCCAGTGTAAATAGCCCCAGTGCTATTGTCTTCTCCCTCACTGAAAACAGGGACCATATACACATGACAGTGAAGGACCATGAAAAGTCAAAAAAAGTCAGAGAAGGAACTGGAAAGTATCTGGGAGATGATTTTTGGTCTTGGAAAACTGAGAAGTTGTTCAGATTTTCAGTCTTCCGGTTAAAGCAGTTTACTGGATGCTGGGGGAGTATGAGGAAAATAGCCTGCAGAAAGTGTCCAAGATAACACACTAGATAACATTTCCTGATGCCGCTCTTGCAGACAGCACACTGGGGCCCAGGAGTTTACTGGTCTGACCCAGGAACAAATTTCCTATGCTCTTAAAAATCTATGACTGCATCACGGCAATTATTTCCTTTGAAACAGACAGATGAACCAAATGACTAGTGTAGTTGCATCCACCTTCTGTACTTCTTACTAAACACATGGAAACCATTCAGTTAAAGTTTCAGCCCTTACTGAAGCAAAGCACATCTTTTAATTCACATATACAGATTGCAGTTAAATTAACATAGAATTTTACTGAAATTGTGTAGACACAGTAAATAAAAAAAAACCCAAAACATAAAAGGTGTTCCTATGTTTAATGTTCTAAATGTTATTCCAATGTAGAAAGCAGAAATATAATCTATTGGTCTACTCTAAATAGTGAGAGGGTCACATTTTTGTGTATATTCCTGAATAGAATAGCTAGAAGACTATAAAATGAATAGATATATGCACTAAAATTTGGCATTATGTATGTGTTGTGGTTTCGGTTCCAGCCCAGCCGCTAACAAAGCACCACGAAGCCTCTCACTCACCCCCCCACCCCCGCCCCTGGCCACGTTGGGGTGAGGAGAAAATACAAAGGCAGGCTCGTGGGTCGAGACAAGGACTGGGAGGGATCACTCCCCACTTACGGTCACAGGCAAAAGACAGGCTCAACTTGGGAAAAAAACAAAATCAATTTAATTTACTACAAATCAAATCAAAAACAAAACACAAGGGTATTAGGAAGGGAAACTAAACATCAGAACAACCTCCCCCCACCCCTCCCGCCTTCCCGGCTCAGCTCCATTCCCGGTGCTTTCTACCTCCTCCCCGCAGCGGCGCAGGGGAACAGGGGATGGGGGTTGAGGTCAGCTCGCCACACCTTGTCTCTGCCGCTCCTTTCCTCAGGGGGAAGATTCCTCACTCGTCCCCTGCTCCACTGTGGGGTCCCTCCCACGGCAGACAGTCCTTCACCAACTTCTCCAACGTGGTTCCTTTCCGCAGGCTGCAGTTCCTCACAAACTTCCCTGGCGCGGGTCCTTTCCGCGGGCTGCTCTCCAGTCACACACTGCTCCAGCACAGTTTTTACCATGGAGTCACCGCCATCTTCGGGAACCTCCGCTCCACCATGGACCTCCATGGGCTGCAGGGGGACAGCCTGCTGTCTCACCACGGGCTGCAGGGCCATCAGCCTCCTCAGGCGCCCCCTCCTCCCCCTCCTTCTTCACTGACCTCAGTATCGGCAGAGGGGTTCCTCTCACGTTACCCAACCCCCACACTGCCAGTTCCCCTTCTTAAATCTGTTCTCCCAGAGGCGCTCCCACCATCACTGATGGGGTCGGCCTGGGCCAGAGGCGAGTCCGACTTGGAGCCCGGGGGAGCTTCTAGCAGCTTCTTACAGGAGCCACTTCTGCAGCCCCCTCCCCTGCTACCAAAGAAAACCGCGCCACACACATAACAGTATGGCATGGAACTCTTGATATGAAACTACTGTGCAATTTCCCCTGGGAGAATCCCCAAACTCTGTGTAAACTCATTTTAGACAGAAGCATGTACATCTTGCTTCATTTTCTAAAAGAAGCCTGAATTCTTTCAAAAATTGCATTTTACAATTCACACAGCAAGTTGTTCGGAAGTGACCCTGGGTTGCAAGTGGTTTATTATGAGCTCTGACTTATATCAACTACTAAAATGAAATTTATGTTTTCCTAGATGGTTTGTAATTTTTTAAATGGAAAGAGCTGAAGCTTTGAAAGCAAGAGGCTGATAGCTGCTGATATTCTTGAGCCATACACTATACAATATAATCTAATCAGGTCAAACTTTCCCTATCTATCCCATGCTTTTATCTTAGACAGCTGTTTGCTTTCTATTTTCCTTTTTGTTTCATGAACAGTAAGAAAAGCCTAAGATATCTATTGAAAATTATACACTGTGTTATTTTCAGATTTTAGCTAAGGCTGGAGTGACTAAGCACAGAAAATAAATGTTTTTGCCAAGCTCTGTCCTTAGTTTCAGATAGCCTAAGTTTTACCAGACTGTGACTTAGGTTATTCGTTTTTTCAGAAATATTGTTCAACATTCAAGTGCTGGAAATATAGAGGATAAAAATAACATTTTAAATCAAATTTAGTATGTCGAAAAAGATCAAATTCCATCAGCGCATAAACCTTCTAGCTGAAGTTTTCATAATTACAATTTACAAGCATTTAATTAGGTTTATAAAGCAGTCTAACCGAAAATAAACGCCCCTCAACAGTGCAGTGAGCTTTGAGCAGGCAAAGAATCAGGTAAGGGCATATCAGTTATACATACAGCCACTCAGAGACAAATATAGGCCACCCAGTTTATGGTTCCTCATATATATTCATTACTACATGACTGCTGAAGCACGGCACTGAAGATAAGCCAGTAAGCACCATGTATCTTAACTTTGGTAGATTAGTTAAAAAAAAAAATGTTTTATTTACAAAACAACAAAAAATTTTCTTTCAAGCTTTAACAGCTGTGCCTTGACCATACAAAGCAAATGACTTTACAGCAATAGAGCACAGCAGAGAAAGAAGAAGGTTAGTCAGCAATGCTTACCGCATGCAGTGCCATCGCTGCCATATTAGCACTACTTCGTGTCATTTTTAAGATGGTGGAATCTGTCATTCTGAGCATGCTAAGCAGTTCCTTCCACCAAATCAATGACACAACCACCACAACCCCAAATCAGCAATTTAAGTAACAATGCAAAATCTAGATCTTTCTAAAAGATGGGCATTATTTTGGGCATTGTCTTCCAGTACCTCCAGCCACCTTATCCGACACTAACCCAAATTATTTTGTGCTGGGGGAACAGGTTGGTCTTTTAAGCAGTCTTTGGTACTTAATTCTATTAAAAACTAGTGCCTGAAGCTTCTTAAGTGGCTTTCAAACTTTCACATTTAAAACAGGTTTACTTTTCATTATCGCTCTTTGAATCACCACAGAAGAGTATTCGTCTAGATGAGAGTACACATATTGTTATCCTACTATATGAAGTGTATGCTCTGATAGTTTACAAGAAACTTTCTCATTTGTGTAAACAGACAGATAGCAGAGTAATACCTGGAAGTTTTCCAAATGGATACACTGTATATGCCGTCAAAAAGCTTGACTTTGGGTTAAAGGACAGAAGGCTTTGCTTTCACTAGCATACTTGCTGCTATAACAAACAAGGACTGACTTGAGACAAATGTTTTGGCATGCCTTGGAAGCCCAAACACCAGCTAGTGAGAACCCCTTAGAAAAGGGTCCCTGCCCATCACCCCAGCTGGGACAAGTCTTTAGGAGCAATTTAAGAGTAGTATCAAGATTTCACCTTAGGAAAGGAAAAAACTATTGGTTCTGCCAAGTGTGCAAATCTCCAGGGTATCAGCAGCAGCTATTTGACAACCTTCTCATTTGTTTCTCAGAGGACAGCTGTGAGACAACCCCCAGAACTGGCTGCAAGGCCCGGTGTGGACTGTGGGGCGGTCATCCTCCTCCCATCTATCTGCCCAAAACATGGCCTGGCTCATATTGGGAGCTGGGCTTAAAGCCTGGCTGCTCCTGAGCAGAGAAAGTTATTCAGTATTATACATCCATTACTAATAACTCACCAAGTGCCAAAATCGAACACAAACATAACCAAAGCTGCCTGACAGTGTGATCAGATAACTAGTTTTGGATGTATTTGAAATGCAACTGACTGTGTCTTTTATTGATAAAACAATTATCAGCTTCTTCCAGTAATAACTCATGAGAAAAATTGATCAGTTTAGAAAGTTCAGCATATTTTGCTCAGGGAAGTCCAAAAATAAAAACATGGATTGACAGAAAAAGGCAGTCTGGTCAGATACTTCACCAACTGCCAAGAGGGAATATCAACCTCAGGTATGATGCACATAAATTGCATGTGTTAAAATCTAAAAATAAGGTGTCATTTGAGCACCATCGTGTTTGAAAGACTTATGAGATAATTGCTGTGCCCAAGGGTAACTCACAGGTAACAGTATGATTATCCAGCCCGCACACACAAATGAATTACACGTGACCGACAAGTTCTTCAAGGCCAGCAGAAGGCTATTTACCTGCTGTCCACCTCACCTGCACAGGTAAAGGCTGCTCCACAAGGTCTACACAGTTTGAACCAATCCCAGCAATTCCAGGACACACTACTCCCTTTACTTTTTTTGGTTATTAACTACGCAAATGCATCACAGCAAAACCCAAGACCCTCCACCTCTCGTTCCCGAGAAGCGTGATGATTACATCATTCATTCCATAAGCAAACAGAAGAGGAGCAACTATCTACTCACTTTTTTTCAGCTATTCTAACATTGCTGCTGGCATTGCTGCTGTTGCCATTAATTATGTCACTGTCCAAATATTTTAAGCATCCTTACAATAAGGTTTGAACCTTACAACCAGGGTCTTTTCCATTAACCAGTTTTCTTCTTGCCCAGTGGAAAAGGAACTGGTGAAAAACTGTCCACAGAGAAAACAGCAAAAGATAACTAATAACAGCGAGACCTCCAATTCCTGATCACTGTCTACAGCGTAATTTTGCTTTACAAATTGAACTGTATTTTTTTTAAAAAAATCTCAACTGTCTGATGGTATATGTGGAATTTACCATCAGCCTCCAGGCAGTGCCTAGCAACAAAGTGCTCACAGTACAATAATCACTACCAGTATTTTGTAATAATTTCAGAAGAAAGAGCAAGAATCAAATTGATATGATGCTTCGGTGTAGTGTCACAACACTTTGGCACAGCAGTCAGGGACTCAGTTATACTTAGGTCCATGCCATACATTATTTCTGTATTAGGTGTCTAGGGTAGATTATCCTATCTTAAGTATTTTAATAACATTACATTGACCTCACATGATCAGAAGCACCCAAACCACCTCACAATCTATTTGGTATCCCTGCTCTACCAAATTATTCTGCAAACATTCTTTCCCTGATCAGCATCATCTTCCTTTAAATGAACTCATTGTAATGCAGGATGTATTGCCTACGTAGTTGGTAACATATAGCATTGGGAAAATGATTGCTGTTTAAATGACATTTAAGTCCTGCAATTGAAATAAATTATATGAATAAAATGTCAATTAAATGTTGGTAATAAGAGACTTTATGTAATTTTCTTCCCAAAGGATCAGAAACCAACAGTCACAGTGGTAACACAAAGCAAGTTTGGAAGAGAGAACCACCATAAAAATCTAAGTAATCTGAAACTCTTCGCACAGGAAAAATAATTAAGCATGATTAGAATAAGTACAGATCAGAGAAAATGATAGTCAGTAAAACTCAGGTACAAAATTCAGTGCCTACAACACGTACCGTACCAAGTCAAGCCATTTCAGTAGTTTCTCTCATCTACACGAAGCAAGGTTTTCTGTCTCTCTGAAATTACTGTGATAGAGATTCCCAAAGGGGTTCAACAACAAGATCTTACTCTCTGTATTTCAAGCTGTTGTGTTTTGGGTGGGTTTTGCATTTGTTTCTTTTGGGGTTTGAGGGATTTTTTTTTAATGGTCACCATTACTTTTAAATTCCAACCTCTGATTCTCTTCTATCCCACATCTGCTGACTACTTAATATTATTATGTTCAGTCTGGTCAATTCTAGGCAGTTCCTCCTGCAAAGAAATCACTGGAACTGCCAGATTCTCCACCCAGGATGTTAATCAACACATTTAAGCACAAAACCAGTTCTTATCAACTGGGCAATGCACAGCAGGAGCTGCCTGAGGGAGTCTCTGGAACTCTCCAATATTTTCATCTGGAAAACTCCTGCACACCTTAGTCAAATGCTTTGCTGCAAAGCTGGCTAGAAGTTGTGGACCACCTCCAGTTGGTCCACCATCCTACCTACGCACAGAGCCATGGAACCAATTATTAGGTACACACGCACAGAGCCCTGATACTCACCTACATCACAATTACAGCTACAGGGCAAATTTGAAATCTGCACTTATATAAGATTAAATAACACAGATTTTGTCATATCTGACTCTCTGTGATTACTTTGTAAAATTCAGATATTATTGCCCCACAAATTAATAATAATAATATTATCTTGGAGGTTCTTAAATAGATTCCATTGACAGTACAATTACATGGTACTAGTATGCTGCACACACATGTATCTTCAAAGACAAAAGCAGTCATAATTTAGACATTAAGTTAGTGAATGTAGCCTTGAATAAGGCTACTGTTCAACAGAGTTTTCCTGAGCATTTCACACCTTTCTTTTCTACTCAAAGAAGTTACACCAATAAGTCTGAAGATTTTCAATTCCCATCAGGGGCTTTCAAGCATGACAGCACCAGAATCTACTGCAGGGTTTCTCCAAATAGGCTCCCGCACATCCAAAAGTACTGGATGTGGCCAGAAAGCAGATAAACCACACAACAGAGGCACTACAGCATACGATATATCTCAGAAATGTCAGTTCATGGCTTTTGTTTTTAAAGTAGTGACACTTTATCTTTCTATTGACTTAATCTCTAAGAAAATTGTGGTTAGTAGCACTACAGCTACACTAACTAAATTGATTTCTAAGTTAGGAATGTTAGTTCACAACATTCACAATAAAGAGATGTTACTTTATGCAAAACA
>VYZV01007330.1:29404-42794 GCA_013401275.1 Pandion haliaetus | reverse complement strand
CACTGAAATTTTCAGTGAATTATAGCACTTAGTTTAGGTTGCCAATGCTAATTTTACAATTGGGCTGTTCAAAATAATTAAACTTGCAAAAGAATAAAAATTAACGTGTAATGTTGAATCTCTGCATTGTAAAAACGTACATAAAACCCCCATGTAATAAATATTTTTTTTTTTTTTTAAAAAGCAGTAACATATAACTAAGAGATTTTGGAAGAGTTCTTCTCTCAAATAATGTCAGTTTTACAAAGAACTACTATAGTCAATTAGTATATCCCATCAGTAAAGTCAAACATTTCAAAAACAACCTTAAAGAATTTAGGCTGAAGCACATTCCATAAACAACTCTCCAGCAAAGATTGACAGTACTGTTAGAAAAGGGAACAACTGTATTTTTACCAAGCTAATTAAAATGGACAAATAGTAGTACAGACAAAAAAAAAATATTCGCAACTATCTAATGTTCTCTGTGTGTTAACTGTAAGAACTGTTAATCAAGATTCCGTTAACACTATCAAATAATTGAATCAAAGCCTTTGTCAAATCTACAGTCTACTTCTGTGTATCAGTAGGTATCTCTTACTTCCCTGCATATCCTGTCATCCACTTTCTTATTACAATTTGTTTTGGGCATTAAATGGGTTTAATCATACAAATTAAATCAGGGCAAAGCCTGAAGCAATTAGTAGTTTACCATTACCGAATGTCATCTTCCTTCAATATAAAACGTGACTCAGACCACACCACCCCAGTTCTTGCACTGGGAGTTCTGGGATAGCAGTGCATTTCTATTGGACTCAAGGTGGTCAGTCAACAACAACTGAATATTCTTTCCTCTGTGGAGTGGAAAACCCAGAAACTTTCAAAGACCTTTCACTGGAAAACGCACCTGAGGAATTCAACGTGGAAAACAGCAGTGTAAGGAGGGGAAAAAAAAGCAGGTAAAAACAAATCAATACACTTTTCAAAGGCCATTTTCTCTTGTAAAGACACCCCCTGCCAGTACTAGCAATTTTCTAGGAGCAAGGTGCATAAAGTTAGGGTAAACGTTCTTAAACGATACTGTCAAAACTTGATACCTATGCATTAACTATTACATGAAGGCTCACCTATATTGTGCTCTCAGAAGAGCACACAAAACCGTGAGGAACTTAAAAGGCTCATAATAGGTTCTTAGGCCTAAAACAAGTGCAATCTAAGACTCCTTCTCCCAAGGAGTATTTTCAGACACTTGGCATTGTAGAAGGTCAGAACTAGACACAACAGGATTTATGGGATACAGTATATTTGCTTACTCTTGTTTTAGTTATTCTAGGCTTTCTTGTAGTCAACAAAAAGAAACTGTTACCTTAGGGCTGGATTCATCTCATTCTAAAACTGACATCTGAGTCACCCTAAAAGTGCCTGTTTCTCTCCTAAGGCAAAAATCTCTTTAGACATGGTCTAAAGCTGGGATATAGAAGTCTATACCCCAGGTGCACTGAATACCATCCATAGTATCTGAATACCACCTCAATTCTGTTGAGTTAAGTGAATGCAGGAATCCAACCCAACACCTGGGTGCAATACTTTGACGTCCTTCTTCACAAGAGGCTGGGCTGAGTAAAATCACCTAGAAGACAGCTTGAACACTGCACATTGTATTGACAATTCTCTTTAGAAAATACATTGACTTTAAAACTCCTAATTTAGCATAAGTTTTCAAACACATATTTAGTGTCCAATAAGCAAAACCACCCTTTCATATTCAAAATTACCTTGTCTATTTACTTCATTCTGAAGCAGCTCTTCCATTGCCTCTTCTTCAGCAATATCTAATGGAGTGTCTCCTTCACTATTTACAGCTCCTACATGTGCTCCTTGACTAATTAAATACCTGCCAATAGAAAAATGAACTGTAAGCAACATAATAAAGCTGATGGAAAAAAAACCCACCAGCCACTAGGATATCATATGCAATGGGTATATACATGCACACGTACAATTAATAGAAACAACTATACTACATATAAGTAAAAAAACCTCGTAACTGTTTACAACCCCTGAATACCTCTGTGTCTTTTCATGATAACACCCATTAACACAAATAGCCCTCTGTTTGCTCTTCAGTTTGCCACAAAGACTCCTGACATGTTTAAAGACATACTTGCAAGAACTGAAAGAAGAAAATGGTTAGATGATGAACAAAAGCAAGCACAAGGTGAACAGGGGTTAAACTGCCAATTCCCATGAGCCCCTCCTATTAAGCTACTCTTCCTAGAACTTCCAAATTCAGTGGCGCATTATGTTTCTGTGCTTTGTCAGAATGACAACTCTTGCTCTCTGAGGCTTCATAAAGTTAACAAAACCAGAATCACCTCTGCTCCTAAGTATTCATAAGGTCAGCTTTTGGTGGGGAAAGAGGCAAGGAGAAGGGAAGCAGTACTTTACACTATTCGAACCCCACTAAGTGTTTTCTTACTTAAAAGTACTACTGTCTCAGGAGTCAACAATCCAGACTCTGGAATTTGTTTCTGAATTTCCAATTAAGTCAAATGGATCAATTCCAATAAGTCACAAAAGGATAAGTTATTTCATTGTATTAAACCATAAGCTTATAAAGTTATTGAGAACCTACAGCTTAATATATAGTCTGCTTCTAAGTAGGCAATGACCAATAATTAAAACATCAATACAGATTACTCTTACATCTTCTGACCATAACAGTTCCACTTCCCTAACAAATTCAACAGTTTGAGCCACAGTAGGACTCAACACAAGCAAAAAATTGCAAATGTACCACCTGCATTGCAGAGCTTAATTTACACTTTCTATATGTTTGAGGGAAAAAAAAAAAAAATCAGGAAATACTCAGTCCTGAAGAACTAGTTATCCGTTCGGTAATGGGTATGACATGAAAAACTCTCTCAGCCTATCCTCACAGGGGAGGTGTTCCAGCCCTCTGATCACCTTTGTGGCCTTCGTCTGGACCAGCTTGAGCAGGTCCATGTCCATCTTTTGTTGGGGGCCCCAGAGCCGGACGCAGTACTGCAGGTGGAGTCTCACCAGAGCGGAGCAGAGGGGCAGAATCCCCTCCTGCGACCTGCTGGTCACGCTGCTTTTGACGCAGCCCAGAATGCGATTGGCTTTCTGGGCTGCAAACGCACGTTGCTGGCTCATATTTGTTTTTTCATCCACTAATACCCCCAAGTCCTTCTCCTCAGGGCTGCTCTCAATCCATTCTCTGCCCAGCCTGTGTTTGTGCTCAGGATTGCCTTGACCCATGTGCAGGACCTTGTACTTGGGCTTGCTGAACTTCATGATGAACTTCCACCTCTCAAGCCTTTTCCTTACCTTTATTCCAGAACTCAGCATCAAGTACTTTCATACATTTCTATTTTTCAATGTATGATTTAAATAGCACTTGTTACTAAACCTCTGTAATTACATCAAGAAGAAGTAAGAACTGACAGATCACAAAATGGAAATTAATCCCCAGAGGTGTAACCATATCTCCTGGGATATGCATCACCAATTGCCACCACTAACTTTGATGCTGGTATGGGGTGCTGTTTTTATACTGTTCCTCTTAAGAGAGTGCTGCTGTGACTCTTATCTCTCTCCAGTTTAAAGATTTAACTTCTGCAGGAATGAAAAATTCATACAAACAACATTTCTCAACAATACCAGTTTTACTAACAGCGACAAAGTCTTCCAAGTTACAGATAGATAATTGCCATGCGGGGTGTCAGCTAAACAGGCAAAAACAGCAGTGGGGAAACTAACTTTCTTACAAAGTCAAAACGTTGATTCCAAACCAAAGTCAACCACTGACAAAAATATCTTTATAAAAAAATCCCAAGACAACATTCATTTTCTTTCAACCTGTTTTTTCTAATATAGACATGAAAAAAAGTGATGTTTAAAAAACCTGATTTTTACCTGTTTCCACATAATACTGACAGGGAAAAATCAAGCTACTTTTGTAAAGAAAATACATAACTCATTGAAGTGGTTGTATTTGGTCAACTGGGTCAGTAACTTAGAAACATTATAAAAGGAGCACTATGTAAGAAAGTGTAAGGAATGGACAAAGGCTACAGCTGCATTTCAGAAAGCTATTCTTTAGATACATGAACAACTTCATGATCAAATGATCCTTTAAAGTAGACTCCAAAAATGAAGCTGCTTACAGACCAAAATCAGATCAGCAGAGCTACGGGGATTAGTAGGGCTGGAGAAGTAGAGTTATCTGAGTGCCTCTTTGCATGTGCTTACAGGGCTTTGGTTTTCCTGGGTCAGCAAAGGAAGGATGGGTGAACCTGCCCCGAGTTCACAGGATTTAAAGGGATGGGAGAAACAGAAGAAAGATGAAAGGCAGCATGCCTCTTGCCAGGGAAGTGAGAACAGTCCTTTCCCAACCTTCCTTCAGCCACTCTAACTAGGCCTCCCCTCTGCTATTCCACCAAAAACTTCACAGTGATCCCCTCAAGCAAATTAATAGTGAAAGAGCAACATTCAGTATAAACCAAATTATTCAGAATCCAGCTATTTCAAAGACTAAGTTTCAAGCCTGGTAATGAAATCCATGCTTGTTCTGTTTTCCACATCATTCAGTAACAGATGACCATGTCCTGAAAAAGTCTATGCATTTGTTTATCTTCATTTACAGTAAAAATAGTTTCAGCAAAGCAATGACAGGGTTCAGATGGTGCATGAAGTCACCCTGGCGCCTACAGGATCATAGCTTTTATTAGGAAACCTAGTGCTACCAAGGGAAAGGAGAGCAATCATTTCAGACATGTAGGTAACTTGACTCTGCATCACATACAGAAAGGGAACAGATTTGGTAAACAAGACCAAGAGAACGATGCTCTGAGTTTGTAAGGTGTAGTTAAGCAGAAGCCAGTACCAGAATAATCCTAAAAATCAGAAGGTTTAGTTGTTTTTTTAAAAAAATTACTTTCCAAACAAATTGTACTTCAACCTAAATGTTAATTAAAACTTATGACTTCAAATATGGGGGTATTTGACATGTCAGTCATTCTGGTACCATATACTAAAATCTTCACACGCAACAGCGTATTATTGTGTGTAGGTATGAATGCGTATTTTAAAAGTCATCCACGTTTTGAAAAAAAAAAACAACCTGTAAATAATTGCTTGTATTTTATCTTTATTAAGTAGGTGTTACCTTCATCTTGAAATTTCATCTTTCTAAAGCAAGTAAACATAATGTAACTTTCATTTCCACAGCTGATATTTAACTGATACAGCTACATGTGTGCAGTGAAAAAGAAATTGGAACGGTGTAATAAACAGTCCAGAACCATGCCCTTTGATAACATGTCCTGAAAAAGGTGCTTTTTGCAAACATGGATGCAGTGGAAAAGTAAAAACATACAGGACTTCCACCATCACCTACTTACAAAATCTTTTGGTATAGCACTTAAATTTGTGTCTTTTGTAATTCACTTGCTGCAACACGGTCACGTTCAACAGACAGCTACAGAAGAGTAATGTGGAAAATCTGATGATAAATTATGTAATATTCTGGTAGGTGCTAATTCAAAATCTAAGTAAATGTGAAGGAAACAGTAGCTTGATGCATACCATGCTTAATTTTAGAGGTAAAGCTTTCAAGTACTGATATTGAAGCTAAAGGTACCTCTTTTAGACACTCTTGCGGTCTAAGTGTAGAGAACTGCAAGTATCCCAGGCATACTAGGAAAGACAAGAGCAGGAAAATAAAATAAAATCGTTCCTGATACTTTTGCCCTGATGTTTCCATGACAAGCATTAGGCAGTCTGGGCAAGACTGGAAGAACAAGTTTGCTTTGCGATACCATTGTTTTATGAAGGCAAAAATACTTCTATTTGAAATTTGTCTTTTAGGAATCACTGCTGTATGTTCCTCAATAGCTATTACAGACTGAAATTAACAACCTTGAAAAAAACATGAAACATTTATTTTCTATAATTATTATGAAACCCAGATTCTTCCCCATCATTTTATGAAAAATACATTTAAATCCTTTCATAAACGGTTGGAATCTCAGTATCTCTGAGACAATAAATAACAAGTGAGATTGCTGTACAAAAGCCAAATAGTCCATACCAAAACCAAGCTCAGGAACTGGAAATTAAAAATTTTAACTAGCAACTTGGCCCACACTCTGAATTAAAAAAACAACCCAACAAAAAAAACCCTTACAGCTGACTGTTTTTGGTGTAACTCTATTAACAAAATGCACGTAGAGACAAAAAGTAAACAGAGAAGACGACACCTCTCTCTGAAGACAGTTATATACAAACTTGAGTCTTATTTTTGAATTTAGAACTTAAGAATCTGGAAGACGCTCAAACTTTGGCTTCACTAAAGTTTGTCAGCTGCAGACAAGATCTGCTGCAGATGACATTTTAATATTATTTATCTCGGCAACTGAAAGAGGGGCATATGTTTACATTCGAACCTCACCCCCGTTCACAATATCTGGAAACAAGTTTGCGAAGTCATTAGGGATATAATTAACTTTAAGTACTCGTTGAACCCGAAGGTCACCAGAACGGTGGCAAGCACAAGGCAGGGCAGGGAAGTGGCCACTGAATTGATTCAGTTCATTAAGAACTGCTTACTGAGGTCTCTGGAGACTCAGTAGTGTAAACAAGAGGTGACTTCAACTAGGCAGAAGACTGGGCAGCAGCCTCTAACTCCTAAAATGTGAGGAGAGGGACCCTCCTAAAAAATCTCTTACTGAATAGAGGTTCAACATGTTGTATATACATTTAAAATAAACATGTTCAGTGTGGCCTTCCAAGGAAAACATGGCTTAATTGCTAGTGGGGGCACCAATCAAGAGCACAACCCGCCTCCCAACAGCTGAAATTGGCAATTTCAGCTAAACTCAGCTGGTTTTTCCTAAATCCATGAATGATAATAAGGAGCCAAAGACAGGAAAAGTGTCACAGTGTTCATGCAGCTGTGTAAGCCGTCATTTGAGGAAAGAAACAATGAAAAAAAAAATCTGCCCCACAGTCCATGGGATGTAAAAACAAATTAAAAACTTACACATCTTCGGAATGTGTGTTTTAATTGCCTTCTTTTAAAATGCCTTTCAGAATTATTTCACTGATTTTTTAAAAATGTAAAGTGTCAGTTCACTTTTAAAATAACATCTTTGTAAATAATTCAAATTACTAATAAAAAGACAACCATAACAAATCTGGCCGAACAATTAGACCTTCAAGAGACATTTAACAAACAAAAAATATAAAATTTTAACATTTCTGTTTCCAATCTTTTTAAGTTCAAGTACACTAAAACTGTAACACCTGATCCTTTTCAGATGTTCTATTGGCTTGAGTGTCTCGGAATATTTCTTTAAATATTTTCATAGAATCACAGAATGGTTTGGGTTGAAAGGGACCTTAAAGATCGTCTAGTTCCAACCCCACTGCCATGGGCAGGGACACCTTCTACTAGACCAGGTTGCTCAAAGGCCCATCCAACCTGGCCTTGAACACTTCTCACTGCAGAAGATTTTCACTTCGAATTTGAATTCTTGACAATGTTATTATTAACTCAGACAGAAATAGAAATGCTACCTCAAGCTCCCCAGCTCTTCTCAAAAGTGGGTTTGATTTGGGTCCAGGTTTTGGTTTGGGGTTTTTTTCCCTTTAAATTTGCAGCAAAAAATAATACTTAAAAGGCCAGGCAAGCAAAGGTATACCTACCAACATATACAACATATCAAGAGACAGAATTACAACTTCTATGTGATTTTTTAATTTTTAAGGTGTGCTTCTCGAAGTAAGATATTAAAGAAAGGCCTAGCCTTTTTCTTTTTTTTTAAAAATCTTAAATAATACAAACTTGAAGCAAATACAATAGCACTAGAATAACACTGTACTAAGTTCTGTTGTGGTACATAGTACGCATATGCCCTGTGCCAGTGGGCAAGTTACAGGTAAATGTACAGTCAACTGAATACAAGTGAACAGCCAGTACCCAAAATAGTCAAATACTCTCTCGTGCACTCTCACACTGTCACACTTGCCTTTAAACACATGATTCAAAACCCATATAAATGTAATGATAAAAAGCCACAGTTTCACTGTTTTTGAAATATCTGTCGTAACCCTTGTAAGCATTTGGCAGAGAACATTAAAATGTGTGCAACACAGGGCAGGTGCCTGGCAAGTCTCGCAAGGTGCAGAGGAGCCCTGCTTGCCTGAGCGGGGGGTACCCCATGCAGCACCCCGCTCTGCACAACAGGGGATCTCCTCGCCCTCTTTAGCGACAACCAACAGATAATTTCCCTTGTCCTCCTTTCTCCACAGCTGAGATAGCCCTGCAGTTGTCTTTTCTCCTGAATCTATGATTTACAGAAGAAAATGAAGGCTCCATGTTCAATACTGGATCCAAAACTGTACAAATCCAATTGGGCCAACAATACTTTCTCCCACATGGTTTTAAGACCAATGTAGAATAAATCAAACTACTTGAAAAACAATTAAGTCAAACTCATAGGGATGTCTTATTCAGGCACTCTGCAAAACGCCATCCTACGCTGTCAGTTGCTGCTTGTGCCTCAACCTTCTGCTTCTAAACATTTAGAACCGAATAGAGACCGAGATAAGAAGACAGGCTTCTGTGTTGGCATTTAAATTAAGATCACATCATGATAAAACTCAGGCACTTTTAAGGTTATGTTTCTTTGCAAATTCCAGAAGATTCTCACTCACATCTCTCTAGGAAAAAAAAATGCTGCAGCACTTTCTAAATAGGAATGCTCCCCCTATGAGCAGTATCATCAGCCAGTGGCTACACAAAACACCAACTTAAATAAGGCCAATTAGGATTATTTGGCAAAACTAGGTAATTATTTCTCCTGAAATACATGAGTGGTGATTTTAAGACAGCTGATATTAGCAAGAGATCTGAGGTGAATTTATTATTTCCTCTTGCAGAACACAAGAGCTGAGAATTTCAGATAGCTAGATATGTTAAAAAAAAATAAAAGAATAAAAAAAAAATAGTTGAGAAACAAATGGCCAAATGATTTTAAGCAAATAGGAAGGGACACTTCTTTTCAACTTTTACCACTCTAATCCAGATTTCAGCATATGTGTTTTTCTAAATTATGAACCAGTTTGCAAAGACTTTTTTATATCCTTCAATATGGTGGAGCTCCTCCAGACAGCAGCAAATCCAGCTTCTGATTCTCCCTCATGAAGCTGTTACGAAAGGTATCTTGGACACACACACCCTTGCTTCAAAATTGTTAAATACTCCCAAAGCTATCAAAGTAGTATGCCACAGAGATGAGAAAAAAAATTCCGGCTACACAAACAGCATTTTCTATCAATTCTAAATACTGTACCTATATGAAAAATTTATTTATGTTTATGAAGTCAAAGCTCCACAACATACACCACACCACTGAGCTCTGCACATAGCTGGCTGTCCATAGCCTCCACTGCAACTTGCACGCCCAAGGAAGCACAGTAACTAGAATCACATCTGTTTTCCTTCTTGGTAAGCAGGAGCATAGAAGAAACAGTGTAGATAACAGTATCTGGGTAGTCTTAGCCCTCCTGTGTTCCAAGAAACCTCTGAAAAAAGCCAGCAGTAAGATCTAGAAATATTTGTACCTTAACAGTGCAAAGATGGAACAGGAAAAATTCCTACTTGGAGACTATGAAAAGCAACTAAGCCTTCATATTTTACCGTATCCACGTAGAGGAAAGAAACACGAGAGGTGGCAGAGCAATGTTTAGGTGAAAGTAAACAGTGACTANAAAAAAAAAAAAAGATTTGGAGCCTGGTAATACCAGGATGGAATATTAAGCAAAAACTTCAGCAGGAAAGAAATAAAGTGAAACAAAACACATTTTTAAAGTGTATATCAAATGTTAATTTCACTATACACTTTGTGAACAAGTGTTTGTCTCCTTCACTTTGAAGTCTGCACCCTTTAGTGCAAAAATGAAGGTAGACTTTGAAAAATATCTTGTTGCAGCTGCAGAAGAGTACATACAGTAACTGTAGCTCACAACACGCTCTCTGCTCAGGATGCTTTCCGGCAGCAAGCCTCCAAGCATTTGTGGTGATTTGCCAATATTTGGAATTGAGTTGCACTGGTTGAAAGGAAGAGTTAACAACACCATGGAGGCAGAAAAGGAGGAAAAAGGAAAACCATGCTGCTGCCCACCTTCCTCAGCTAATTCCCCACCAACAAAAGGTGATCACACCACTGCTCATCGTCCCTCCTGCCTTATGCCAAGAGTAGCATGGCTCTATTTGGCTACAGTAGCACCACAAATTCTGATTTTTAACTGCTGCTTTCTATTTCAGTGGAAGTTATGAGTGTGGACCTAATTTAATAAGCATATTTTCCTCCAATAGCCACATGTTGGCATTTATATAGGAAAAATTTAAACCAAGATCAATTCTTTTCCTGTGCTTAAACAGATATTAGCACAGATATACTCACAACATCACAGAACCTATCTGGTTTGTAATTATATTATGCAATAACATAGTGACCAAATCTCTCTACAAAGCAACATTGTTATCACAGTGCAGCTTTTAGCATCACCCAGTAGTACTGAACTTGTCTGAGTTGCAATCTGCAATTCATAGCAGTTGTTTACCTGTCCAGTCCACTTTGAACTTCCTTGAAAACACATTTCTTCCAAAAGAAACTCTATTTATTCAAATTTGATAAGCAGTATCTAATCTGTAATCAAGAGGTTTCAATTAATTCCTTTTTTATACTTTTTTCCTGTCATACCTGCTGCATATAAAAACCCCTACATTTTTATGTCTTAATATCTAAATTGTATCCAAGTAACTCACCCTCCACGCACAGCAGTCTTATGTCTCTAGAGATACCACACTAGATTTACACGGATTTCAGAAGAATTCAAGCAGCTTTTATCCTGCCTCAGTCAGGGATAAGACTAGAAAAATACACACAGATTAGGATCATTTGCACCGAAATGACGTAGTTTAGGATATCCAACAAAAGACACAGCTGTACGAAAAGGTAAGTAGGTCATAAGTTGCTTTAGTGTCTTTAGAAAGTCTACTGTGTGTGGCAGAATAGGGTCAAACTCACAATAGAGAAAGACGCTCAAGTAAAATCTGAAAGAAAATAAAAACTGAGATGCACAGAAGTGATTATCTACACCACACCCATGTTTTCTCCTAGAAAACAACACTCAAAACGAACTTCACTGTGAAATAAATATTGAGTATAGTATTTATTCAGTTACCTGATACAAAAATGATTTAACGGCACTGACAATGTCATAGATTCCATAGTCTAAGAAGAATCTATCGGCACCTCTCTCTAAAACAGCAATTTTGAATTAGTTGATGAGGTCCTCACAAGTGACAGTATGCCATACTTATCAAGCACTTGCTCAATTCAAAACCTGGTCGCTCCTGTATCTAGAGCTGCTCTACCATGTTCCAGTCACACCTAGAAAATAGGAGTTGATCAGTGGCAATGGGCAGTTACAAGCCATCATCCAGGGAGGACCTGATGTGTTATGTTTCTCAGGAGTCTACCCAAGCTCTCAGGCTTCCTTACGTATCACTCTTCCATATGTCTTCTCTTCTGTATGTATCACATTCAACTTCAGAATTCACAGGTAAGATATCTACCCTACATTGTTCTCAGGATACAAGTAAAACGAATGCACTGTGATAAACAAGTAAGATCTTTCCTATGCACATCACTTCTCAAAGCAGGATAGTTTTTTTAGACATGAGCTGCACTTTCAAATTCTTTTTTCAGGCAAAAATTAGAGTGCTCTGAGCTTTACATTGGGCATCAGTCCCCTGACTTTTCATTAGATCCAGTGAACTGCTTAAGTATATTAAAAGAAAAAAAGATACTTTCCACTAAATCATATGTCCCTGAAGAAGGTATCTTTGAACTTAAAGGTCTAGTGGGTTTACCTTTAGAAGAACAGAAACCCAATATACTTACTAACAAATATATAGGGTCACAAGTGGAGATGCACCCAGTAATCCAATCTGAAGAAGGCAGCTATAGAACACTGTCTTTGTGCATCCTAGAGTGACCAGCTCTCCCAGACTGCCTCAGTTGAACAAACAGGTATCAAATCAGTTAGGTCCTATAATTTCCTCTAACCCATCAACCATATCTTACTGCGTATTTCTGTCAGCTGTTTTTTATCCAAACATCAATTCACAGCTACACAGTAGAAAAGATTAAACTCTACCACATAATGACATGGTTTTAGAAAGGGAATTTCACCATCAACCTAAACAACTTAATTAGTGTTTCATTATTCTTAGGATGTACGTAATATGCAGCAAAACCATGTTGAAAGCATGCCACAGTACATCTTCGTAAAAAAAAACGCCAGTTCATACTAGTTCACTGATCTTCTCCAATTTTCTCCATTATTTTCTCTAATGGAATTTAGCTTTATCCTTGCAGATATCTAATACAAGGTTGGAGGAGGAGGAACAACTTTTATGTTGCTGATAAAGAACAAGCATCACACTTTCTTTGGGGGAGGGAAGAGACTACCATACTACCATATTTTCTCTCCCATTAACGTTTTTTCCCAATCTGTTCTTCCAGAAAGAAACAAGGCACCAAATAGAGAGTAATTAACTGAAACAATCTTCCTAAGCCTGCAGTGACCTGTTCACAGCTCTCAAAGCAAACACTGTATCAAACAGTGTCAACTTGTAAGAAGTCGGCCATTCTTCTAGAAGAGCTGTTCTTCTTTGGCTGGGAATAAATCTCTTTCCCCGCTTTTATTTTGTCACATGGCTTGTTTTATAACATATCCTTCTGAAGTCCTCTTCTCATTTACTGAGTGGGTTGTATCGAGTTTCATGTTTGGTGTTTTTTCCTTTTAATTCTACTCCTCCAGCTAACATTTTGGTGTGTCATTTAAAGTAACATCTTGAATCCTGACAAAAACATCCATTTACCTTGTAGCATCTCTATCAGACCAAACCCTGTATCAGTTTGCATAACCAGTCTGCCTGTGGTTTACATCAGACCACCAACTTCACCTTGTCATTCACAAATCCAAACTTCTGATTATCCTCCAAAGATCCATTTCTGAATGTATCACTAATAACATCACTTCATACTCAGTTAGTTAAAACCATAACCGGGAACAAAGCTAAAGGAGATGCGAGCCATCCCTGACATGTTTATCAGTCTGCTTTGCCTAAATAATGTCTTGCTCTTCTAGGATTATAATGGGTTATGGCAAAAGAGTTTATTTAGCTTAAAAACACTCCAGCAAGTAATAGCTCTAGATGATCAAGTTATTAAAACTTAGAAAGAAATGGATTAGAAGCAACTGCTTGGAAACATCTTTTGTGGCACCACCACCCTCAGATATCGTGGAA
>VYZV01007330.1:3338-22350 GCA_013401275.1 Pandion haliaetus | reverse complement strand
TTCTTGCCAACTTCCATACTGCTGCCCTTAAAAGGGCAGAGCAACAGAGAGAAAAGTCCCTCTGCATTTCAGGACAGCAAGGACTCAAAACAGCTAGACCCCACAAGACTGGTATTAATTTTTTAGCTTAATAAATCAACAATACTACATAACCAGAGGGCTGAAATGAGAACTTCTACTGCTGGGCTCCTAAATCCTTCAAGAGAATTATGCCTCTAATTAAATGCAATTAAGGTATAAATTTTACTTTTCAGAACACTTCTACAGCAATAAAGACTGAAAATTATATACTGCTTTATTATGGTAAAAAAACCCAGATTTCCTTATTTAAGCAACTGTGCCTTCCAAGAAGAATCCCAAAGCTTTCCTCCATTAGTGCTGAGGCAACAGCTACACTGTGAGTGAGATGTGTTGCTGCCCCATTTAACCAGCCAAACAAAACCAGCAACAAATTATCCCTCACAACAAATTATCCCAACAAACATCTCTTTGACCCCATTTGCTTTAGTTAGGTACAAACTTAAGGCTTAGTTTAGAATGTAACTGAACTGTTTTAACAAGGAGTCTCATCTGCACTTGTTCATCCATAAACTTGCAGCTAGACTGCAACTAGACTGCAGTACACTGTTTGCATTATTTGTTTTTCAATTAAAAAAAAAGAGCACATTCTTGACTGAAACATTCATAAACCTTCCTACATTTTCAGGTATTCTTGAAAACTGCCTTCTCAAAGGATTTTTTAATTATCTTTTTAGTAATATCCATTCCTAAAATCATCAATCCTTTTAATAAAATAATTTATGAACATACTCCAACAATAAAGACTACGAATTCCTCAAGCATATTGTCTTCAATTTCTTCCACTTATCATCAGTGTACAATGCTTATATGCTAGTAACAAGCTCTGAAAGAAAAGAATCGCCCATCTTTGCCAGGCATTTTGTTACTTAAATGAAAAGCAACTAAATGCAAGACATCATTAACTCAGTTCAGGGGGAAAACAAATTCAAGAAACACAGATGTTTACACTTAACAGAAACATTAACCTAGCCATATTTCACACATGCCATATATCCAGTTTTTCTGGATAGCCAATTTGCCTGACCACTGGTATCCTATGTATATCATAATATTCACCAGTTTATTATAAGGAAAATAAATTTGTATTAGAAAACTTTGGAATTGCCTAAGCATTTTTAAATAGAGATCTTTTAATATTACATTTCAATATGCTGCATACTCATATATCTTAAAATCCTCTAAAATCCATAATCTGTGAAAAAAGGGTACCTTAAAATTGATTAGCAGTACAAAAAAAAAAAAGCCAGACCATCTGGTTGTGACACAACCCAATACCAAACAATCCTTGCCCATTTTTCAAGTATACATAAGAAAAACTGGCAAGACATGCTCATAAAAATACTGTTGCTAAGTGAATCAAAAGCTTACATATGCAGCACATTAAAAGACATATGACTAAGTGGCTAAAAATATTTGACCAAATTTGGGCAGTTTATTGTGCCATACATGGCAAGGATCAGGAGAGCTCAAATACACTTCTCGTGTATTATCAGAGATGGCACATTCATGACAAGCCAAGATAAACAATCTGTGAGATTATATATATTAGGATGATAGAAGAGTAACTTTTAAGATAATAAAGAATTTACTTGCATATGCAAATGGGGGAGTACTGGCATTACTAGTGATCACATTTGTGAGGTTTAAATAATGTTCCTCATAACTGATTATACAATCTGAACAACTGTCGTAACAATTTTATTATGGACCAACAGGAGCCACAGAAGCTGAAGTTGATGAAATGGAAGACAGTTGTGTAATTTAAAAAATATTACTTTTGAGCTTCCTTAAACAAAGATCACTTAAAAATGAGCCTTGTACCCAAAATATTTTATGGAATACCCACTGTTGCCTCCGAAGAGGTTATTACCTATCTTAAGGTGAAGAAAAGCAAATGCCATTGAGCCTGTCAATAAAGAACACTTATATAATACATGCTATTTCTTCTTGTCCCTTTTTTCTCCTTTACAGCACTGCAGGCAGGTGTTTGACAGACCCTATCCCTCCTCTCAGCACTTCCCATATGAAAGACACCTCTGACTATCAGCAGGTATATTAAGTCAGAAAGCAAAGAAACAAATGTTATAAAAGAAATTTTATCTCAATGTTTTTCCATTTCTACTCTGCTTGTCATTGCGCTATCTTCGTAGTCACTTCTAAAAGCAGTATTTATCAAGTGCCAAAAGTGCCTCTGTTGTTAAAGACTGACATCTCAACCTCAAAAGGAAAGCTTGTCGAACAGGATGATAAACTTAAAGCAACAGCCTCTGAAAAGGCTGCCCTTCTAGGCCTCAGCCTGAAAGTTACGACAAAGGAAAAAGCAACATACACGCAAGATGTAAATAACAAGAGTTCCACTGATGTTACAGTGACTCAAAAAGATAAATTCCCATGATGACTTCTGTCCCACTCTCTGCACAGATAGCCACAGGCCTTCCTCTTCCATGTCTGCTACAACCCTTCTAGGATTAATCTCAGTTCTTGGTGTTCATTTCCCCATCCCCAGTTCCTCCATTCATGGTCCTTGGTTCCCACACAGAGCCTCAGTGGCCACTTAGTGAAACAACAGGTCGTCCTAAAGCTCTTTCCGAGCACTTGCTAATCCTGTAGAGCACACACACCAGCCAGCTCCTGGAGCAGCAGAAGAGCATGGGAGATCACGCTCAGGACACCCTTCATCCTATGCACTGGTTCTGTCTCTCAAGCCTGTTCCCAGCCTCCACAAACTGGTAGAAAGGCAGCATTTCTGCATGAAGCACTTGCTACCCTGCCAAATTTGATGGAAGTTAGCCAACAAGTGCCAAACAGAACAACAGCTGGACAGTGCAATCATATAAACCTTGTTTCCTTTTGGAACTAATTTGGAAACTACGCTAATTAGTCATAAAGGCAGCAAAACAAAGCAAAGTTGATAATACAAAGTCTGGTTACTTTTTCTGATAAGAACAGAGATGAAATCTCAAAGTATATTAAGGCCCAGGAAAGAAAACCGCTTTTTATTTGTACAACAACCTGAAACCTGGACTGCAAAGACCAGCAAAGACCAACAGTGCCTGGCTCCCACACAGACCAGCCCTAGGTGGGTGCAACTTAACATAGGCCTGTTGTTTCCAGGACAAGTGAAACGTTTTAAACTTCTCTCAGAAATACTTTCTGATCACTGGGAAGGGGATAACCAGACGCCCGCTGAACATGCTAGATTCTAACTGTATTCACCACGACTTTGTATCCCAGTGCAAGTGGCATGTGATCTAGCTGGCTCTCCTTACTATCAGGTGTTAAGTACATAGGTGAAGGGTAGACCTAAGTTAGTAAGTAACCTTAAAAATAGATAGCTTTAAAAGAGATATGTAGAGTTCTTGGTCCCTCAGTGAGTAACCACGCAAAGAATTCAGCAGACAGTACTCTTCCCCAAAAGACAGGAAAAACAAGTCTGTATTTTTAAAAAAAAAACAACAGAAATCTTGCAGGGAAAAAGGCAATCAATCAGTTAGAGTACTGTCCCATATACATACAGCAAACCTATACAGTATGTACCTTACATTGGGCTACAATTTTTACTGTTTTTCATCAATGATGAGATCTAATGAAGTAATGCCATCTCATAAGGTTTAGATGTTCCATTTTTTACCAGTATTTTCTACAGAGAGATTAAAACCTACGTTTTACTGTTACCTGATCAGTATCCTAATCTATTCCACAAATTAAGATATTTTGCCTCTAATAGCAGAAAATAAAACATTGTATATTTAACCTCTGTCATTACATTTCATTTTTCCTTATTTGCTCTTAGTACAGAAAGGAGCCAAAAATATGACACAGAATAATACATTAGACTTAAAGGGATAAAACAAGCCAAACAACCATTCTGAATTGACGGTTGGATTTGATCTTAAAAGTCTTTTCTAACCTAAATGATTCTATGATTCTATGAATTCCTGTGAGAATCCTGGAAACAGGAGAAAGACCTCACACAGTAGCCTGGAGAATAGTTTATCCCTTCTTTCGATTTACCTAGTGAACCAAGTCCAGTGAGTCCAACGGAACTAAGCAGGACATTAACATCTTTGTTAATGTACCCAAGAATCAAATTAAGTGAGGGCATCCACACCTACCAGCAGAGCTGGTTAAAAGAGGTTCCTATTCTCTTCACCCTGGATTGCTTTTTCCGTCTGCCATCACATACCACACACCCTTATAGCTGTGCTGACATACTTTGATGAACTGGATCTGAAGTGGATCAGGAAAGCAAGTTGAATTTAAAATTAAATTAAATAATAAAAGGACAGCAATATACTATTATCTTTATCTGATTAAAGCAGAATTATTTGCTTTGATTATATTGAAATGTTTTTTATATTCAGAGAAGAAGCCTTGTTCTGAAATTCATCTTCATGTCCTAATTCCACTATCAGAGAAACAAAATTTTGTTTTACTGTGAAATTTCACCTGTTACAAACCTTGTGTTAAAGCTGCTTCTTTCAAACTGATACTTTTCACAGAACACATTTCTAAACCTGCAACCAATTCTACCACTCTCACTTTAAAATTTACAACACATTTTAGGCTACTTTCTCGTTTGTACAGACTTCCTAAGGAAATCACATCACTCTGTCTACCTGGCTGTCCTCCCTCCCTCACCAATTTCAACTGAAATTGAGACAGGAATAGAGGTTGAAGAGAATTAAATTCACTACTTGTCATGAAAAGGTGGTTAGAGGATGAGTCTTCTGAAATAATGCTGCCACTTCTACCTGGGTCCTCTCGCTGGCCCTCCAGTGAGCTCAGCACCGCCAAATAATCCCCACAGTTTGAACACTAGTCTGAGCCTGCAATGATTTTTGCCCTCATGAGGGAAGGTTTTGTTAGGACAGAGGACATTACAGTTCACTAGTCACACTGTTTATGAACATCTTCTGTTCACCTTTGCTCTCCTTGGGGGAAAAAAAAAGAATAAGCTTACATATTGCAATTCTTCTTATTTTTTTTCTTTCAATAAACCACTAACTGAGAAGTTATAAAAAGAAATTTGGTCAAAAGATCCAAAGCAAGCTTGAGCAACACCTTCCACTTTTGGTAGGTCGCATGTTTGTGCTGCATTCTTGATTAATATGCAGCATAAATAAGTGAAGCGGCAATAAAGTGTATAAAATGAAAACCTAAGCCTTATCTAACTTCCAAGCTACAGATTTGAGGTAACCTGGCAGGTACAGCCACTAGATCAAAGGAGGAATATTTTTTTTCACCTTAAATTTGTTCGTAGGTCATTAATTCAATGTTTTCATACAAAGTATAACATCTTAAGGGTCTAATATTAGTAATGACAATGTCCTAAGACTCACTGAATACTTGGGAACACTTCCAGGATAAAGGGTAATAAGAATGGCTAACAAATAAGGTCACAAAATATTAGTGATTATTACACTTATTTACTATTTAAGGAATCACTATAAAAGCATGTGTTTTACATTTGCTGAGTATTCTTTTTAATGTAGTACATACAGGGTGGAAAGCCTGCTGTTGATGTTCACGATTACAGTAACAAACAGGACAGTTTTGGTGTTGTAACAGAACTTCAGGCACTAATCTAGTATTACAGATGACAAATGTTGCTCAATTATGAAATTAAGTATAATCTTTCCAGTGTTCATTTAGCCAACCCACAAGTCACAGCTTCTATTTTTCAGTGAGCTGGGGTAATACCAGATGGCTCTGCATACTGACAAAATCTAGTTTTAGGATTGAATATTTTACTTTTTTTAAAGCATGCATACTAGTAAAAATGCAACAGTTTACCTTGCAAATATTATCGATAAACTAGTAATATTACCCTTTTGCTACACTAGTGTTATTTTAACTTGTTTGTAAGCATTGTGCATACGATGCACGTGTGTGTATTTTCAGTTAAGAATGGCCTACTATTTAAAATCCTGGAGAGCTGGTCCATACAAAATTGTTAAAATAATAGTTGCCATACCCAATAACTCAAATTAACAACTCATTTCAAGAGCATCTCGTTGCTTGTGCAAGTTCCGGCAGTTTCAAGTTTATTGTTTTTATTTCTCTCACCCCACAATATGAGTCAATCTTGGCATAAATTTCAATGTCAAACCCTTTTCCCCACTGCAGGGCGGCAAACTTTTCTCTGGAGAAATTTCTTGGAAACATTTCACTTCTAAGTGTAGCAAATAAGAATCCTTTTAGACACCTGCAAAAAGCAGGTGGGCAAGACACTTTCTCCTAAGAGAAAACACTACTTGAGGCTGATGCAACTTTTCATGTCCATTCAAGTCTCATGGGGAAGGCATGCAGAGACCATTGAAACCAAGCACCCATTAACCATCATTACTTAATTCGAATGCCGCAGAACTGTCGAACATTGACAAAAATAGACAAATCATTCCAGAACTCAAACTCCTCTAGCTATTAAATCCACTTCATGTAAACACGTTGTCATGTGCATGAGTATATCTCAATAGAAGTTCACTTAGATTTTACTTCAGCTCCAAGAGGTGGATAAAACGAGGAGCTACACAAAACTGGTAACTGTTTAGCTTGAATATTCAGCAAGAGCATAATGTAGTTTCTTTTTTTGGCATTGTTTTCTCTGTTACACTGAACTGCTAAATTAATTATACGCCCTTAAGCTTTGCTAGTTTGTAATTTATAGTTAAACCTATAAATTTAATTAAGGGTACAATTCATGAAAAACACTAAAATCTATCACTGTTGAGACTGATATAATCTATGTGCTATGAAACTGATTTCATAGGGACTTCTCACTATTGAAACCCTAATGAATACTTAATCATAGTTGTTAATCAGGACTGTAATAGAATACATATATTTAAGTGGGTTTAGCGTGTTTCAAGTAGAGATAGACTTATTCTTGTCCTCTAACCTCCTGCAAGAAAAATAAAGGGAAGAGGAGAGCTGGCCATAACATGTTATTTATTATAACCAGAGATGCTACCGTTCCTGTTAGCAATCCCAGAAATGGATCAAGACTCACTCTGACAGAAGTTATATGGACAAAACAACCAGTCTAATGCCTGCTTTCCTGTTTTTGCTGATAAAAACCCCAATTATTCCAGGCTACCTAGTATTACATGCAAATCTACTTTCAAATAAATACTTGTTTTCTTTTTTAGCTGCATGCAAATCTATTTTCAGGAACACTTGAAATTCCCACACTAAAAGTTATCTCTTAATTAAAAGTACCATACTAGATGTTTAGTACTAAACTTTAATGGCATTCATTTATTTCAACTCAAAGCAAAATCTCAAGACAATCTGCCAAAAACATACCCAGGAAAAGCCTGCCAAAAAAAACCAAACAATCCCAGAAAAATGAGATGTCTTGGAAAAAAATGCTAGCCCTTACAAAATTATTTTAGAAGAGATCAAGCCTAACAGCATTCAAAGACTAAAATACTGATACTAGAGCAGATCTATTTGCCCAAATGCCCTTTTTTCTTCTGGCTCAATATATTGACATGAAGTTGATGAAGATACCGGACACAAAGGACTCTATGAAGCAATCTTTGCCTAAACTTCACACAAATGAGGCTCTCTCTTAAAGTCATTGTATTAAGCATCCGGGAAACAACTTCTCCTGTTCCTTCTGGTTTCTTTCAATTTAAAAATAAAACTAGTACATTCTGTGGAACAACAGAATTTGCTTTTAAATGTAGATTCAGGTTTCATAGCTTTATAACCACACTGCAGGTGACAGCATGAGTTTACTAGGAGAAATGGAGAAATTAAGATCTGACAGCATGGTGTTACAGCTAGCACAATGTACAAATTCACAAGCTGTCTTGAGCCCTAATGGCTTAGGCAGGTAGGTATGTACAAACTACGTATGACAGATTCTCATTTTAGCTACACATTGTTGAAACCTGCACCTTTTGTCTAGCAGCACCAAATCAGTGAATTCGGGAGTTAAGTCTAGAACCAAATTTCAGGCTCATTCATTTCACAAACGGCTTTCTCACTCCTCTGGCCTGTGCCTTTGCAGTTTGCTTTCTGAGGCAATTTCAGCAGTTGTGGCTGATGCACCATGTTATGGAGGACACAGACATACAACCCTCCACATCTACCTCCTGACAGGTACAGAAGCAGTCTTTATTCATTGAAAATAAATGTTTTTCAGGAGTAAACAAAATTTTCATACTGTAAAAATGCAGTGCCATTATGCAGCTATGCTTTCATTTCGTATTTATCATTATAATTTTGGCAGATAGTGATTAGTTTTCATAGTCATACAATGTGTAAATATCAAATTTGAGAAGAAGACAGTGTCATATAGTCTATGTATTTCTGTCCCAGTCAAATGTAAGAATATGCCGATTCTACTTCAAACACTTGAATTTTTTTCATGAGTAAACATAATCTGCTTTTAGTATATGGGCAACTACACAAGTTCATGTGCCAAAGGAGCTTTTCAATTTAAAATACCTAACATACTGATAGCCTCTAATACACATTCTTAACCAAATTAACCATCTAGCAAAACAAAAAGGCATCAAGAAAACTTACTAGAAGAATCTGTTTACATAAACAAACAGGTTTGTTCACTTTTATGTCCCTTGGATTAAATTTAAACCACGTGTGCCAAGTTTCCCTTTTTCCCTCTGCTTCTGACTATCACTGTGACACAGCTCCAAGTTCTTTGGAGAGGAAAATTGCACTGCGTTGCAAGAAAGCAAACCTGACCACATCTATCAGCACTCCACTGTGAATTCTTATGGACTACATTAGTGATCTAGTCGTCAACTGACATTTAATCCTCTGCTTTAGCAGGACCTAGGGGAAGTTTTCATTAGTTTCTAATTGTAGCCAAGTGAAGCAGCAAAGCTGAGTAGAGTAAAAGTTAACACTGAATTTAATAAAAACAATGATAACCCTTCATCCCACCAAGGAAAAAAGAATATACATGTTGATAGATAATACTAAACTAAACAAGACAGACTTTCTGTGCGCTCACTTTCCTACTACACAAAACTGTTGACAGTAAAAAGCACCCTTAACAGAAGAAACCAAGACTAAAGGTACAAAAAGGCAGTAAGACACTCAATTTGTGACTACACACCTATGAATGCTTCACTCAATTAGCAATTGCCATGTGTGGTTTTATCCTCATCATATACAATATATTAGAAGTAAAAGTATATTTTCAGTAAGCTGATAAGGCTGGTATCGTTCAGGGCTTTTTTCCTCCCTAGCTAGGGGAATCCATGTAAATAAGCAACTAATTTGTATAATTCAATTTAACATAATAGAATAAAAAAGTATATGGATGGAAACAAGAACTACATTAGAAGTAAAAGTGGCATTTTGAATTGCTTAAACATTAATCGAGTTATATTAAATGTGTTAAATACGTTAGTTTACCAAAACTCCATTTTGTACACAAAACCAATTAAACAAAGGTAGTACTACATATAAACAGGAAACTTAACTGTTTCTCGTAATTTTCCATTTCTAAGGAAAGAATATATTGCTACTTCTACTTTCTGTTCCTGGACTGGGAAAAGAAAAGCTACCCTTCTCTAATATAAATCCCAGAAAATTTTTCAATTTATGATCAAACTTATGATTCACTGAATTGACTAGGTAAATTGGAAAGCACTTTCAGCTCTTTAAAAATGCTATTAAGTCTTGAAGCTGACATATGTTGCAAATCAGCAGGTTCAGGATGAAAGCAGAATATTCTAGAAGTCTCACTAAAATTTTAGCAGAAAATCAAGGACTGTCTAAAACCCAATTAAACAAAGTTTTAGTGAAATTACCCAAAAGCAAATTAGACAAACTTGTTAAAGCAAATATCAAACAGTTGCTCTTTCTCAAAACTGTAATTTTTAATACAGATTTTGTCTATCCAGACAGTAGCAAGGTGAGAAATCTGCAGCTTCCAGTCCCCGCAACCCTGCAGGTGTCAGTCAACACCTTTGCCAGGTGTACCAGAAGTAGCACCTCAATGCTCCTCAGGGCAGCCCCAGCTCTAACACAGACATGTTGATAAACCTCCAGGATAATCCTGTTAGCATTTTAAACACCTAAAGTCAGGACAGCGTGTTTTAGGCTCATCAGTGATGTATACACATTTTAACTTCACTTTTCAACAGAAAAAACAAGCAGCAGCTCTCCAATTTTCCTTTTCAGAAAAGACTGGCTATAGTACACACGTGTATACATAACTACATTTTGAAATATCTCATTTCATTTCTGACTTCAGAAATATATTCAGCACAAAACCTAAAGAAATTGGGACCCAGTTTGCTTTCTGATCTGCTGAAAGTTTGCAAGAATTACTCAGGGGAGCACATAAGGTATAAACAATGCCAAAAAATTCATTGTCCGGTAATTTCCATATATATTTTCATATTCCACGTTGTAGGTAAACACACAGCACCACTTGAACAACCTGTCCAAAGCCTTTCTTCTCATTTAATCTGCATAAAGAAATGTCACTGTGATCCCCAAAAGGTAAGGTACTTCCAACAGACAAAGGTCACCAAGACTCAAATAAATCCTCTGCAAGGATAAGATCAACACAGAATACACCTAAAGCCAAAATTCAAGTCAGACTAGACACTTCAGGAATTCCTACCAAGTTAAATAAGGGTGTACTCATGCTGTGCCTTTGCTAAATTTGCTAAACAATCTTCTAAATTAACTTACATGAAATACATTGCCATGTTTTAGTATAGTTAACGAAACTGTTTGTACAAACAAATGAGATGATAATCAAATGCACTACAATCCTCTGTCAAGTATAAAGAACAAAAAAGCGTTCAACACCAAACTCCCTCTCTCTCAAAGGCTAGCTACGCAGCTGTTCATCTACACAGATATGGTTTGCAACTTCTAAAAAAGGCATTTTTGCCACAGTGTAACTTAATACTCTATTTTCAATAGGCTAGCCACGTTGTGAACTTGCTGAGCAAACCCTCACTGGCTGGAATGAAGAAGAAACTCGCGCTCGCTTTTGTGCTCTTCCTCTGCCCCGGCAGCAATCTCAGTCCCACCTCCAACAACTATCTTTCGACCGTATCCAAATGTTTCACCCACACAAGAAAACAGCCATGAGTACTTCTTAACAGAGACATCTAACAATTTATCTCCAGCCAGAAACATAAAAAACAACATCCACTTTGTGAACTTTCTCTCTCCCAAAAGAGCACGACAGAGGTACCAGCTTCAACATCATCGGACTCCGGCCTATCTAAACAGGAAATACTTTGGTACAGTTGTCCCATTAGAAGCTCATTATGACAGATTAACGAAGAAACTGCAACTAATCACAAGCTCCGAGGAAACCACTTACATCCCAATTACATTGAAAAATGGACAGGAAGACAGAAGCCAACAAGTAAAATAATCTGAGTTTATACAGACTCATCTACAACGGTATATACCACTATGTATATACACACTACATGACATTTTAAAAAAGGGCCAGTTTTCAAGTCTTTTTTTTTTTTTTTTTTAATGGGGATTACATGGACCAAAANCCACTATTGATATACACACTACATGACATTTTAAAAAAGGGCCAGTTTTCAAGTTTTTTTTTTTTTTTTTTTTGAATGGGTATCACATGGACCAGAAGCTAGTATTCTACAAAGCAATTTGATTAGGAAGTTACAGTAGTACCGAGATAAAGCAAAGGAATGGCAACAAGTAGAAACAAAATGTTTAACAAATAAAACAGTGAAAATCAATATAAAACCAGAATTTTAAAAAGTGAGTATAAATAGTATAAACTTAAAGTAACAGGGAGTAGAAATTCAGAAAGGAAAGCTATGAACATCAATGAAAACACACAGCCAGCAGGGGCAGGAATGCTACAGCACTTTTAAAATATATTAAGAATGGGAAAAAAACTAGCAATGATGTAGGGCATACACATAAATTATATAGGAGAGAATTTGTCAACAAATATCTCCACTTTGTGTTTTGAAAATAGTAGAAAGTTTCATTTGTCTTGCATTATGAGAAAATAAAGAAAGGCCCTAAAAACCCACAGATCATATTTAACTCAGAAGATCTCAGTAATACAAATCACAAGTAAGCTTAGGCAGCTCTAGCCACTATTCAAGAACTTAAGGCAGCTTCAAGTTTGCCAGTCTTTGTTTTCTAAACAGATCTTGAAATACCTGGGAAACAGCAGAGGACTGTTAACACTGCACCAGCACTGCAAAGTAGTAACATAGATGCCTAAATGGGTTAGCTTGTCAGCCATACTGGGTAAAATAAATACAAAAACACACCGAAAAAAAAAAAACCGTGTGACAAATAACCATCAAGATAACTGAGGTTCATTAGGCTTATGAGCAGGAAGGCAATACCATGCCAACACAGTTATACTGCTTCAAAGGCTTGCTTAGCTTCACCAACAGTACCACTGCTTTTTTTGCACCATCGAGTCAGACCTGATAAACACTGAAGGACCTCACCTGACACACACTCCCAAGACCTGGGGCACCAGCAAACAGAGTTTTGAACCAACATGGATCCAACGAGGCTTTTTAAGCTTGTAGCCTTGCCAGATGAAAGATGACTCCACCCAGGGCAACTGTTCATAAATGTTCATGAAAGCTTATGGGCAAAGACACCTTCGGTGCGGAACCTGAACAGCCTTCCTCATCAGAGGACACCTTTAAGCACGTCTCCCCAGATCTGAGTTAAACAAGTTTTTTGACCATAGTAGCCCCTCCTCACATCAAGCATCAAAGACTAACTCCATCGTTTTGGCACACAATGCATGAAAATCCAGCAGAAATTGAGTATTTTTGAGAAGTAATTCTCTAGATTGCATCTGCAACAAGCGTCACTCTTCTCTTCACAGCATTAAAGGGAAAAGCAAACCAGACTCCTCAGCTCCATATTTACTCTGATGCAGGAGGAAAGGAAGATACATGCCAACTCTTGAAGAGAGTCAGTGTACTAAGAATGTTACACCTTTGATCAGTGTATTATGAAAGCAGCTTCTTCTTCTTCTTCAAACTGCTGCATGTGCTCCAGTACTGACAATGTCTCCAGTCTCGTTCTGGCATATTTGTTTGTATACTGTGATTCATGCTATACCACCTTCACCACTGCCACCAAACATTTAGACAGTTGATCTGCACCATCTCACATGGCAGTACTGAAGGACTCTCTCTCCAAGTCACAGCTGTGGTCACTGCCCATTCTGTGTGGCACGACCTGCACTGCCTGAAGAGGACACACCTGCCATCCCCTAATTCTCTGCAAACGTCTAGGGCTGAGCTTACAAAAAGGGCAAGGATAGAGCTGTGTTTTCCCCATCCTCTACAGAGCCTTTGGTCCTCACAAACCAAGTTATCGCTGTGTGTAAAGGTAAACCTGCAGTCTAGCAACCTCTAAATTTTCCACTTCTCGCTAACCTTCCGAAGAGCATTTTTATCCAAGCAAGCAAGCAACAAGAAAATACTGTACCTAGATAAGCAATTGTAACCCATAGCATACATGCCAAAACCAGCATGGCACTCGTGTCATCTGCTCTTTTGCCAAAGCACAAAGAATTCATACATTCTTACACATGCTGCGGCAGTTCATCTCTAGCTTCTCAGTCCTGCATTCCAGATTTTGAAAGCTTAGCCATGAGCGGAGAAAAGGCACTAAAGAAACTTGCCAGAAAACCAGAGTATTTCTTAAAAAAAGTTAAGTACTTATGCTCACTACTTCATCAACAGAGTCACTTCGCAGGAAGCTTTCACTGGAGTCCAAGTAAGACATCGACACATTTCTTCCACTGTCTTTAGCAGCACATAATGCCACTTTCAATAAATTAGCAGAAGATACCTTTGGTAAAAGTTCTGGTAGTCTAATGCTGATAAAAACACACACTAAGTATTCTAATTGAGCTTATAGGATCATCTTCCCCTGCTACATTTGATTTTAGGCAGTTATATGAAAACGATATCCCAGTTGATCATAATTAGACCAACTGAATATTCTGCAGTAGAATCTCTGACATTCAGGAGATGACAATGTGGCAAATTACTCATAAATACCATCCCTATTGGGTAATTTGCATTTCTATGTTTCAAGGTGAGTTTTAAGCAACATTGTGTTCCCTGGCAAGGTAGCGTTATAAAACCAGCAAACCCTAACTCCTTTGAGCTAACATTCCCTATTCATTCAGGGCATGATTCTACACAAGCTCACTGTTGACAAACAGGGAGGTCCCAGACTCCCTCCTCATTCCCAATTTCACACTCCCCCAAAAGCATCTGTCAGACTCTCCATTAGCCAACTCAACTCACCAGCAAGGCAGAAACAACCCTTTCTCCCTCCCCACCCACTGAAATAAATAAATAAAAAAAAAGGAGGGAAAGAAAACAGCAGGGCGGGAGGAGGAAGCAAGAGCATGCCCTTTCAAGGCAGCACAGTGCAGTATTGCTTTAGTCACACCTGGAGCTGCAGCCACTTCTGACTTTCCTTCTCAGAAAGGATTCTGGACAAAGGGGTAAAAGCCTACATTTCTAATTATGTAGTAACTCATTTGTGTTGACTTCCAACTTGTGAGAGACTGCTGACATCTTTGAATTGCACCAGGACAGAAAACGTGCTGGCCTTCTCTTTACCAGGACTGTGTCAGCTTGAGAGCAATAACAACTCAGAAGTCTGTTGTTTACCTGACCGTAGCAGTATGCATATCATCTGAAATTAATCATAAATGTTTTAAAGGCTGCTTCTTGTACATCAGACTGCTAGTTAAAGATGATTATTATCAAAGAGCACAAAAATAAGCGCCTGGTTGAAAGGCACATTGGCTTCAAGGTCAGTCATAGCAATGTGACTGACTTTACTGACTGCATTTCCCTCACAAATACATAAGAACAAGTGCTAAAGTAAACAGGTGGAAAAACACAAAAAGTGAAAGAGATTTGATTATATGGAAAAAGCATACACCCTGCCTGAGCATGGGGAAAGTCGATGCGCTGCAGAGTTTTGGCAGGTAACCATTCAGTGGCCCTGGCAGGGACAGGGCAGTGGCAAGGGCAGGGATAGCGTTTGACAGGGAAGACTTCCACGTTTCCTCATTTCAGGCAAACGGACAAAGATGCATCTGGCTTTCTCTACCATTCAATCATCCATCGTTCATGCTGCAAACTGAAAGCTCCTGCAACACAAACCGTTTTAAAAACTGGTTCTCAATGTATTCTCATGAAAGATCTATCCATCTGGCTAGGGGCTATGCTCCAAATGCCTCAGAGTGCATGGTGCGAAACTGCCTTCATGTTAAACAGAAAAAAGAAACCCACTCCCTGACACCCCAGAAGACTACCTTCGCCGCCTTCAGCTTGCTTTTTCTCCTCTATGGTGCACACTCTACAAGAATTCCTGGAGGGGAAAGCTGTTCTGCCAGCTTAATTTACAGTGTTAAATTAGCCAAAACATGTTTAAGATTTATGCTTCTCTATGGACTCTACTTTTACATTAAATATTCATTTATGCACAGACTTATATATAAGCAGTAGCGAGGCCAAACAGCCAAATATCCCAGGACTAGGAAATGCTTTAATTAATGCTGCCTAAGCCAAAGCAACTGGCCCCACAAACATATGACCTGTATACAGTCCTACATGATCTCTATTTCCCTGTGGCCAAAGGAACTTGTTTCATTCAATCTATGAGATAATAGTGCTTTCATAACATGCAGCTATTCAAAATTATGGATTTTCCTTCCCTGTTTAGTGTTTGGCCTGTATTACTCAAATCTTGCTCTAAACAGAACACATTTTCTCATGGGCTCTTCCACCTATCAGTGCTTACTACCATTTAGCTATGTAAGCAGGATTTTCGTAAAACTTCCACCACAACAGCTATAATTTTACAGATGGTAAATAGACAAAAAGATCATCATAAGCCGTATCACCTGATTTAAACATACAATTTGAAATACCATGGAACTGAGGTGTTAGAATATACACCATTTCATATGTCTAAATAAAAGCTTCCTTTCATTACGCTTCCAGCCACAAGTACATAATGTTTCTGCAGATTTCCCTGCAGTCTCCTACTCTTTATACCATTCTCTTCTTTTTTCCCACACTGATAAAGCAGAAGTGCCACAAGCAACAGCATCTTTTATCAGATGTCCTGGCCGATCCCAAGAACAAATCCTCTATACAGGCCCTATAATCTAGGTATGATGACATAATAGAGTGTTAAAAGGTTAATGCCTGTTAAGTCCAACTACAGATTTCACAGGCAACATTAATTACCTGATATATAATACACCAACACCCAAGTTTCAGTATTTCAGTATTCCCAGTATCAGCCTTTTTCCCACTTCCTTTTCCATACCACCATTTAATTTTCCTAACTCTCAGTTTCATCCTGACAGCCAGCCCGTATCTGACAGCTTGCCTTTGCCTCCACTCTTCTGACTCACTCCTACATCCCTATTCTATTTTTGCATCTTACAGCTTCCTTCTCTGTGCTGGTGGAGGCAAAGAGGTCACAGCACAGATAGTACTAGTGTATCTCTAAATGAATTTTTAGACGTCCACAGCAACCTGACATCTGTAGCGCTTCCATGCTCTGAATTACCATATTCAAAATTAATTAGATATATCACTGTGCAGTATTGCGGGTGTTTTTTAGGTCTTGGTAAATTCTGTTGGATATCAGCTTTTCTCTGAAGCGCTCTTCTATTCTGGTGAATCTGAAAGTGTTTGAAAAAAGGAGTTCTTCTGAAAAATCCTAGCACCCTCTAAAATGCCAGAATATTAAAAACACAGATCCATCCAAGAAGACTTTCTCTTTGCTACTCTCAATCTGATTAGGTATATAAAAAAAAAAAATAAAAATCCATCCTCCTTCACTGCTCTTAGCTGAAAATAGTAAGAGAACAGGCTTTGTAGAGATCCACATTTTTGATCAAAGGTATGGACTATCTTCCAGAAACAGAGGAACTCAATAGGCCAGAACTCTTCATCCTAGAACAAAATTACTTTGATGACCATAATAATAAATGACTACAAAATCATGAATAATACAGAGGAAGTAAATAGGAATCAGCTGTTCACCCTTTCTGCTAGTACAAGGAGTTGAAGTCATTACATGAAGCTAGTAAGAGCTGAAACCAAAAGACGTAAAGAAACAAAAGCTGCTTTTCTGAAAGCTGATTGGAATGCCCCATATCAGCAGAAGCAGAGATGACTTATTACTGAGCTCAGTAGATCGGCCTTTCCTTTTCACACAATCAGGCACTGGAGCTATATGATTAACTGAAAGAGACCTAAAGGCCTTAGGCAGCCCAGATACAGGAAAAAACCCTCTTCACTACAAGTCAAATGAATGCTATAGCATTTTTACTGCACACTACTCTCATCACAGTAGCTAAGCGACAAAGTGCTCTGGTATTTTTCTGCAATAGAAAATATGTTGTGTTTTTCATTAGTATTCCAAATAAAGGTACCGACATTCTTGCATTCTCAATTTATTGTACTTCTTGTAAAACAGGATTCTGCATATCTGAATAAAGAGATATGACTAAGTTTAACAGTCTAGCCTCTCATTCAGGAGGGTTTTTTGAAGTATAGGTATATAAGTTACCACAAGGAGAATTACAGTAAAGCTTAGGTGCATCCTAATACTTGAGAGTAAATACAGGGTAGCTTACCTCACTGCAAACATAGTCATTTTCAATGACTGGTGCTACCATAGTCAGATGCTCTTTCCAGAGGAACCTGAATCAGATCTCTCTGAAGCAATCCCTTAATATGCAAGCCTCAACAGGCGCTTATTTAAACTGTTAGCATCTATTCAAGCAGTTAACAAACAGGTCAAACACACAGAAAAAAAGCATGCTGGATTCTGTCGACTAAACTTTGTTTATAACAGCTACAGGAATTATCACCAGTTTACAAGCTTGGATAAAGGCACAAGAGCTTATCTGATGGCAAAAGTTCATTATGTATTATCAATGTGCTACTATTCTTTATTAAATTAGCATTAAATCTTTAGTATACAGTCACTGCCACAAAAGGAATTTCTTCTACTAGCTACATAGGCTCTTGCCACATTTTTAGTTTTAATAATTAGCTACTGTGCTACTGAAGGAGGCCAAGAAAGAGGGTATTATAGACAAAGCTAAAGCCAGCTGGGCTGGTTTTTTTCGTGTTGTTGGATGGCTGCCTTCATTTCACTGAAACACTACAAAGCAAGTTGACCATATAAGGCACTGGGATTCCCATGGAAAACGCTTACACAAATCAGATCCATCCAGTCTTTTTAGTTTATATATTATAGTTAATACGAACATTTGCAGTACATTTTTAAAATACACTTCAGAATTAAATCTTACAGATATAGCATTACTTTTGCCGTAACTGAGTTCATGTAAGTAGCCTTCCAGAAGAAGCTACAGCTTAACATTCAGTTGAATACATTTCTTTAGGTAATGTTAGACCAGATCAATTTCCAAACTGCAGGCAGCATTCATAAACACAGCGTCCTTGATTTTGGTGCAAATGAAAAGTACCAGAAAAGCCTAATTCACAATTCAGGGGTCTGACAGCAAATGAATCTCCCTGCCAGCCGCTGGCTGCAGCCTGCATTTATCAGAGGCAGCAACTTGCTGCATGGAAAGATTATTTGTAGCCTAGATTCCAACAAGAATAACTCTAACGAGCAAGGGCTTATAAGGAGATAGTAATACAGAGCCTACAGAGAAAGGACAGGGAGAACTGGAGAAAGCACTATTCTTGAACAGGCGGGGGTGTGAAGTAAAGAGGACTGCAGGGCTTCCACTTCAGAAGGGTAGGGGAGCTTCTGAGACGTTGGCAATCTCAAAGAAGGGGCAAGAAATTAATATACGCAGACTTTAGCGTTAGACACACAAACACAGAAATACAAAAAGCCTCGGTTAGAGGTATGTGCCAACATG
>VYZV01007329.1:4583-44344 GCA_013401275.1 Pandion haliaetus | reverse complement strand
CGTTGTGTATGTGTCTCTAGAAGCTCCTGAAAGAATGTGTATAGCACCTGCACTAGCTGCTCACCACTGGCTCTGGTCTTTGGAACACTGTTAAATTGGGCAGGTGGAGGGGAGTATCCTTGCTGTGTTTTACTAGTGTCCTTGCACTACCAAGAAACAGTGAACTTCAGTTTGTAGGGCTGCCAATCCAGCATAATTCAGTTTGGTTTATATTCACGTGCTTATTCTCTAATATTTAATTCAAATAAAAAAATCAAGGAAAAAGAATGTAAGGAGAAACAGTAATAATATTTCTCTTGTTATTTAGGAAACTGAAGAAACAGTGGATGTCAGAAAGTGCATTTACTTTTTTAGGTCCAGTAAAATAACTGATCAAGCTACACAGTTGGATCATTGTGCAGCTACAGTTTTGAGTCTAGATTTCTGACTCCAGAGTGAGCCAGGTGACTCATCCTTTAAAGAGAACTGAACAATTACTGAACACTATTTAAATAGAAGAAAGGGGAGTGGATATATATGCTTTACATACAGCCTGTATCTATGCATGTATTTATGAATAATACATATTAATACTTCTTTCAGACAAAATGATGAAGGATACTCGTAGGACCACTGAAAGTACTGATCATAAAAGAACAGCAACAAAAATCAAACGGGCTGAAAAAGCCATTTGATCTATACTGTTCCCTTCTAAGACCACTTGGAACACTGAGAGAGATCAGTAGTGGGTTTCACCTGCTTGCTGTGATTTGCAAGGTGTTCCACCTATGTTTAAGATCACTAAGTGAGGCAAAAGGCAATGCTCATATTAATCACCGTGCTTCTGCACATTCTCTGATGCCACAGTCCAACCCACTTTTAATAATGGCACGTGAGGGCTGCGAAAACTCTCCAGCATGTTTTGGAAATTCTTTTGATTCCTCCTGGAGAGGGAGAGGAGTAAGCAAGAGTCTGCCTACAAATCCCAGACTCAGGGGATAAAGCCTCACATCAACTGTAACCCTCTGGCAGCAACTTTTCTTGAGATGGCCAGGGAGAAGTCTCCTTTCTACCAAGGGTGTGGGTGTGGAATTGTAATAGACGCTTCCATAAACTGCTGTCTGCTCAAATGTCATGGTGTTGGCTTTCAGCCCCATTTTCAGCTGCAGAGAACAGCAGATGGGAGGGGCAGAAAAAATGAAGATCCCTTTTTAACTCTCAGTTTGAAAAATCTCCCAACCCTTTTCAGCCAAATAGCTCTTCTCCTAACTATTATGAATGGTATTTTCTAGATCCTGCTTTGGAAATTACAATTACTTTACTGTATACCCAACCTAATCCTAAACCCCAAGAATTTTACAGTGTGTGCACTAGGGAGTAAACAAGGACTAGTTAGCTGCACATAGAACAGCAAGTGATCACTTTTTGTGAGTTTTCAGTTACTTCTTCAACAAATGAAGAGCGTAATGTACATCAAAGTTGTGTTCCAGGTATAAAGTGGAATGAGTGGAAACAAAAGAGAAAATGTGAATAGTCATGAAAGGAGCTTAACAAAGCATTCAATAACTGACATGGATAATAACGGAGTGTGGAATTAGGAAGAAAGAAGTATTAAAGAAGTATTATTTTGTTCCGTCTGTTTAGAGATTGTTTTGCCCTTTTATGGAACAAGACAGGAAGCCAACAGAAGAAGCATGATCATGTCCATTAATTAGCTTTAGAAATTCTTGCAAATATAAGCTTGTTTCCAATCACAACACAGTCAAACTACTTTTCACATTTTTAATGAAAGATTCTTGCAGTCCACTGCTACCCAGTATCTTAGAAAATAATAGATGTAATATTTTTTAGTATATGTATTTGCATAGTGCCACCAACAAATGAAGGCATTTACACAGCTAAACCCCACTGTGTATAAATACTGTCCCATTGAACACAGTTCAACATTGCTAATTGCAGACTGCAGAATACCAAGCTGTCAGGTGTCACGCTGGCAAATGCTTTGGTGAAGATCAGTAAATGAACTAAGGATTTACCTCAGTGAGTTGCAGTTGCATTATGGTAAAGATGGCAAAGGTTACTTATCCTTCAGTTTGGGAATCTAAGCTAACCTCCAGGTGTAGTGCAGCAAGAAATTTTCACTACAATCAAGTGCTGCATACTAGACTAATTACAGATATATTTCACCTTAGTCTGAACTTTGAGTCTAAGCTTACACCGAATTGTCAGGAGTATTACTCAAGCTTGCAATTTTTAAGTTTTGCCATTTAACTTACAGAATTTTTGGTACCTGAAGAGTTTTATGGTCACGAATAAAGAAATCTGATACAAGAGGCTGGGTTTCCAGATCTACAGAGAAACAGAGACCATTTTTAGTAAGCTTTTCAGCATACTGCTGAAGAGCTCCTGGCTCTTAACCTGCATCTGCATCAACATTGTTGCTATGACCCCAGCCATTCCTGAGGGGAAAAAGGTTTCAGTTATAGTGAATTAATGATACTGGAAATGTCACCGTGGCCTAGGTAGAGAAACAACACTGTTTCTATTGTTATCTGCAACAGTTTTAAAAGACTGTAAGTAATATAAAATTATACAGCAACTGTGCCCTTAGCAAACTACTGTGCCCTGTTGGTGGACACTTTATCCAAATTAAATCGGGGGGGCGAGGGAATAGAAAGAATATCGAAATTTAGGGAAAGAGCAATACATACTCTCTGCAGTGCTGGTTTGATCTGTACTGTAACTGTGTTTCAGTAGTTACGATGATTTGCTACTTGCATATCACATCTGTTAAATGGGCTGAAGAATCTGGAACGTTTCGGATTTTTTACAACTTGAAGGCTAAGATGCCTATAGTGGTTTGGATGTGTACATCAACGTTGACTGAACATTTAGACCTAATTCAAAAAAAGGAGAATAAAGAACAGAGGCTTACTGGGCTTAATCAACTCATATATACTTTAAGGAGCACATGGAATAAAATACTTGGTTTCATTTGTGTTTTCCTTCAGTAAATAGCACTAGTAGATGCACAGTTCTTTTTTATCAAAGATTTTAAACTGTTCTTCAACTATGAGTCTCTTTCTGTGGGAAAGTAAGGCACAGAGTGGTGTAAACAGCTTGCCAAGCAACCAGTAGCAGAGCCAAAATCAGAATTCAGATTGCCTGCCCACCTGCCTTCCTTCCACCCTTACTGCCGAGCAAGTTACCCAACATGAGAGCTTTTCAGATGGAAGAACAAACAAGCAAACAAAGGAGTGAAATTAAATGTAAGCAAAGTGAAAATGACCAGTACAAGAGTCCAAATAAGCAAAATGCAAAAAAGAAACAGTAAAAACATTATAAAACAAAATTGGAGATTACAATAAATAAGTAATTTCTGTTTTAACGCATGACTGCTAATGGTGTGTTAATGATTTTCCTCATATATGCAGGGCTTGGGTCCAAAACTCTGAATGAAACCATTCATGCTCTTCTGTGTATCTTTTACCAGAAGGTATCAGCGCTCCTTAGCCAAGGTGCTCCTTATTTTTGTTCATTTGCTTGCCTGTTTTCACTGCCTGTCATTTCAATGCTGGGGAAAGCATCAGCTTGACAGCTTCGCAGGCTAACGTTCTCTCTTTGCAGAGAAGGGAAGGATGTGAGGCAGCGGAGGAAGCTTGCTACAACAGCACTCAGCTGCATGCCTCAGCTCGGCTCTGCCCCGAATGAACTTGCTGGCACAGCTCCGTCCCCCTTTGCTTGCAAGAGAGTCAGTTAGGGACAACGGCAATACTGGTTTCTGTGATGTTTTTTCTGCTAGAAACTGGACTCAGGCACAGTTCACATCATCCATCAGACTGTGTTAACATGGTAACAGTTTCTAGTAATTAATGACCTGGGCTGGATTTGACTGGGCAACAGGCCATAAACAAGAAAGCCTCTGTAAACCATTACCAGCTTCTCTGAACCATTCAAACCTCTGTAATGCTTGCAAAAAAAGAGGCACTTTTTAAAATAAAGCTTCTCACAACTGACAGAGAAGCAGTCGCCCCCGCACACACCTTATTCACTCACTGTACTGAATTGGCATTCCTTCAAGAGCTGGGAAGGGCCCAGAGCTGCTGATTCAAAGGCATTTGGAATAAGAACTCAGAAATTGAAGGGTTTTGTTCCTTTCTGGCTTCTTGCTTCTTTCCTTGGCCTGCTCTGCCTGCCCATGCTGAATGTCAATCAGCAGAGCAGTAGCACCTTTGCAAAGAAGTCCCAAGTATCTTGGCAAGTACATTAAAAAGCATGTGAAGAAACCACCAAGGTTTCCACTGCTCCAAAGAATAAAAGGCTGGTCTAGAGTGGTGGCCCTGAGTGACAGACAGGGACAAAGGGCCAGGAATTGATAAAGTTATACAATCTTGTCTAAACTAGAGCAGACACAGAGGTGTCTTTTTCAGAAAAGACTTCTAAATGATGCTTGTAGTGCATCCACAGCTTATTTTCAGAGACATTTTCTTACATCAAATACCCCTGGAAAAATTCCCATAAGGAAATTGCCAGAATCAGTTGCTACCTGCACTTGCAGAGAATTGCATCTTATGTCAAAGTGGTTGTGACCAACCCAAAGCACTTCTCAAAAAAGGCAGTTGCATTTTTATTCAAGTCTCTGCCACCTTGTAATTGTCAGATATTTGATGTTCAGTGCCATCCTGGAATGAGTAACAGCTCAAAAGTTTATTATTAATTTCTTATGAACCTGCGGTTAGGACCAGCCCAAGTGAGCAAACAGAAAAAACTGATTTGAATGCAACAAATTCAAGTCCCCCTCTTTGACGGTCTGATGAAACTGGATTATCTTGATCTTTTTTAACTACTGAATAGCTGGGAATCTGTTTCTTTTGCAACCTGTCAGTTTGACAGCTACATTTAAAAAAGGAGCTGTTTTCCCGATGATTACCATAGGAAGCTTTAAGTGACTGAGCATTTAATCTTTCCATTTTAGCAAGCAAATGTTGTATTTACTGTTTAATAACATTTTCAAGGTCAATATAACAGGATATTCCCTACAATTGTTAAATTATTAATATAAATTTTGAGTCCCAAAAATAAATACAATGGTTTTAAGATGGCTGGTCAAATTTTACAGTTACATTGACTAAAATCCTAAACAAGTTGGTTCACTTCATGAAATTCATTGCAGTTTCAAGCAAGGGAAGAGAATTTATTTACCTATTTGTTTTGCATTGCTAAAACAGAAAGAGAACACAAGAGCACTCAGTAGTGCTAATACAAACCCTAACATTGTCTCCATTGGGATGAGGCATAGTGTAATAAAAAGATATTTAATCTTTTAAGGCTAAATCATGTTCAACTATCCCTGTTATACAGGCAGGGTAGGCCTCTCAGAGCAAATATGAGAAGAGGCTTGGCTGTTCTTTGGATTTCTTCAAGTTTCCTGCTAGATCCCACTGCAACAGGAAACCGGGGAGTTGAGCAATAGACCTGGCACAATAACCTCATTGATCTCTCAATTATTTCTGCTACAATAAAGAAAAATAAAGATAGCAAAAGGAATTTGAGAAGTCAGGATATGCTGGCTTGTGTGTGCACTGTAGAAATGATTAGGTAAGGTAGAGGGAAAGAACATCAAACGGGATAATGTCCCTGCACGATTGTCATCAGACTACTCCTGATTAGTGACAAAAGGTAGAGAGCTGGAGATGTATACAAATGTCGTCAGACCAAGGGTTGTAATGTGATTTAGTGACGTGGCTACAGTGACAGCTGGTTCCCTTGACACAGCAAAACATATGGAGTTTTAGCATTGCTGGTTCTCTACTGCGCTAAAAAGCACGCATCCAACATAAATGTGTGTACGAGTAGGCAAGCAAGAAGCTGATGCTTATTTGCACCACCATGTATTAAAGTGATGACTTAAACTGGCATAAGGAGAGTCAGGTCCTAAGACAAAACGTACTTCAAAACACTGCAACAGTGCAATGCAGTTTGATCTTTCCAGCACACAAAATAAAGATGAATCCCTTTTCCCGCTGTTCCCCTTCCTGTTTTTCTTTCATTCCCATTCACCTTGCTTCGTCTTAGGCTCTCGCAGGCCAGGCTATCACTGGCTTCTTTCTCTAGGTGGCACCTGTTGCGGGATGCTTTCTGCAGCGGCAACGGGCAGCAGCTTCTGCTCCACAGTTTTGTTTCGGGGGATCACCAGTCACAGTCATAGTGGCTGGGCTCCAGCTGGCCATGCTAGTTCTCAGATTGCTTTTTCTGGCTATCTATTGGGCGGTCCTCCTCCCATAGCAGGGCAATTTTTAACTCTTCTCTCAAGGGAAGTAGCAAGAAATAAACTTTCTTTAGGATAATGAGAGATAATGCTGCTTGCAACCTCATAAAACTTTGGGGGTTGTTTTTGTAATCTTAATTACATCCTGGTTAATTTAACTCAGTGGTCTTCGTGATAGAGCAGCGTCTCATCTACTTTAGGGCATCGTACCAGGAGACCCAGAAAAAAGTCTGTAGGAAATTGCCCCAGTCCTTCTCTACTCTTCAGCCAACCAAGAATGACAGAGACACTCTTCGAGGACTGAGGATAGGAATGTGGGTACGTTCAGTGAAGCAACCTAAATGCATTCATAAGCAAATGGATTTTTGTTATTAAATGATATAGTTTTACAAATAACTGAATCTTAATATAATTAATTCCAACCAACTTCCATCCATCAACAAAATCAAGACAAAAAGACATTCTTAGTGAATATATAGGACAGAATGAAGTTAACTGTTTGAAATCTTGGTTGTCAAATTCATATTGGTGATTAGCTTCTTTATAGACTAATTGCAGCTGATCTCTTTTTTAGTGTTTTATGGTATGTCTGTCATCATCAATCTACAAAGCATATGAATACAATTTTCTGTTTTACAACCTTGATTTAATCTCATTTGTAAATGCTAGGAAAAAAATTTAGCAGCACCGTGCAACTGATAAGCGACGCCCTGAAACACAGTGCACAAAAACATATGCCCTCTAACTTCTATCCATCTTCTGGAGGACATAGTACAGTTACTGTTCATCTTCTTTCATGGTCATATTGTTCCTACCAGTGGGAGGATGCTCCCTCATGACATATGACTGGCAAAGCATCAGTGTGCATTGAAAACAGATACTCTGCAACAGTCTTCAGACGCTCTGCGTCTAAGCAGCGATGAATAGAATGAAAATATTCTCAGCCTAAGACAGGAAAGGGGGGAGATGGTTCATAGGCTTCAGCACTTCCGTGAAGGCCTTCACAACTTAAATAGTAAACTAAGTACCTGCACAACATAAATAGTAAATTATGTACCTGATACACTTGAACTCATTGACAAAGCAAGGAACCAAGTCCCCAGCACTAGTTTTGAGTGATCATTTAACAAAACACTATTTCTGTGATCATTTTGTTTTTCTACAGTATTTGTAAATTCACAAGGGAAGGAGAGAGTTTATGCACTGAAGACAGTACTGTGCCTTCTGTTTATTCTGGACACAAAATAATACCCAGAGCTTCCTCTAAAAGCCTGCTGAGAACATAGACTAAAAGAAAGCCTCCAAGAGGAAGTACTAAAAAGTAAATAGGCAGTGCAGGCAACGCTGCTGAGACTCACTACAGAAAGTCAGTCAGTGTGTCAGAGTTCTGGTTAGTACCCTGAACGTAAGCCGGGGAGTCAGAAATTGCCATATAATTCTTTGTGCAACATAATTACATTCTTAACCTCTGTGTCTTTTTTTCCTTTTTGATAAAGAGGAAATAATTCATTTCCAGGAATATAAGTGGCNTTTTTTTTTTTTTTTTTTTTTTTTGTCCTGATTCAGTGCCTGACTCAGAACCATCATTCTTACTGCTTCTGTCAGACTATTCCACATTTCCCAGTGGTTTTCACTACTGCAGTTTGGAAGCACTCTTTGTTCTTATAGTCCCAGTGCCTACTAAGGCTTTTCTTTTCATGTTCTTTGACGTTTATTCCCTAGGAGCCGGATCCTTGTGTCCTTACATGTGAGCCAAATCTCCCAATGAATTTGCAAACGTGCAGGATCAGCAACTTCAACAGTTTATTTGTTCTTCAGGGTTCTCTATGTTCACAGGAAAAAGGACGCCTATAGGCAAACACTGCATCACTAGGTTTCATCTTCACAAAAAGGAAGCTTAGAGAGGAAGGAAGGCACAACAGTGCAAAGTTAACGATTAAAAAAGAAAAAACAGCCTTCTCAAGTTTTTTCCTAAGAGGCTGGTGGTTACGGATGCAGTTACAGGACACCAAACTTAACATGCTTCTTGAAATACATCAAAAGACTCCTTCGCTGGGTTGGCACAGCATCAGCAGTAATAGCCGATTCCAGTGTGTTGTCAGAATAATATATATATTTGGAGATATTTTTGAGACATCTTTCAACTTTCATCTTTCAACCTACATTTACATTTAGGAACCTGCAATTTCTAGTAGCCTGACACCTGAGGCTGGAAAACACTGCCTGCTCCCTCTTACTTCAGCTTTGGTATCTGCGTCAGAGAATGCTGGCCTGGCGTGTTAGAAAATGTAATGTATTCAATTTATGTCCTACATAAAAGTTGAGATCACCATCAATGACTAGATCCAATCTGCAGCTTTAATTCAAACAAACAGCTCTGCTGACAACACTATTTCTGTGGATAAGGACTCTGTCTCACAAACTTACATATTAGACAATTTTCAAATTTTACTTTAATGCGGACGTACCTCTTCTGATGTCAGAAATTCTATGGCAAGTAGTCTTGGTGATGAGCCAAGATTTGACATGATCTAACTACCTAATCGTGTGAAAATTGGTGGTGAGACAGTGCCATTAATATCTTCATATGCAGTAGAATGAAAACCTCTTCTTGTTCTCTGTCGGCTGTGCACATACAGGACAGAGCTATTGCTATAGACTCATGTATTTTCCAGCCAGAGAGATGGTTCTAGTCTTTTAGTCTGACATTTTACAGCAACAGAGTCAACCGTATTCCCTAAGTAGTTCCTACATCACATCCTTTAACTTGTCGATGTTAATTCGGATTACATGTGTGTAGTCTTATATAGACAAAGCCTCAATTTACTGTGCATGTGAAATATCACATATTTGTTGTCTAGATATGCTAATGTTTAATGACCTACCCTAACAGACACATATGCCTCATTTCCAGTCTGAATCTATCTGGACTCAGCTTCCTGCTATGGGATCTAAATACATTCCAGGCATATATTTTGTTGAATTGTCCATCCTTTCAGTGTGATCTAGCCTGGGATATGTAAAATTGATAAATACATACTGCCACAGGTATTTTATAAAGATTTTTCTACCCTAATTTTATTGATTATTTAGGTCCACCATCCTTAGATTTTCTACAAAAATCAGGTAGAACCACTCACAGTCATTCACACAGTTCAGTTTTCTACATTGCTTCTGTTTAAACTGAGATAATTTACATACACAGCACACAACTTTGCACACAAAAAGCATAGCAGAAGGGTTTGAATGCTCAGCAAGAAGTCTGACCTAAGGCTCAGGTAGTTCTACCTCTTGCTGAGAGTATTTTGTACACTTCTCTGTTTAACCTTGAAAACAGAACATGCAAGATGATGCCGTCACCTTGTCCTGATTTCGGCTGGGATAGAGTTAATTTTCTTCTTACAGTACAGTGTGTTTTGGATTTAGTGTGAGAATAACATTGATAATACACTGATGTTTTAGTTGTTGCTAAGTAGCGCTTACCCAGGTTAAGGATTTTTCAGTTTCCCATGCTCTGCCGGTGAGCAGGTGTACAAGAAGCTGGGAGGGAGCGTGGCCAGGACAGGTGACCCCAAGTAACCAAAGGGATATTCCATACCATAGAACATCATGCTCAGTATATAAACTGGGGGGAGTGGGCTGGGAGGGGTGGNTTATTAAATCGTTCTCATCTCAACCCATGAGTTTTACTTTTTTTTTTCCAATTCTCCTCCCCATCCCACTGCAGGGGGGGTGGGAGGGTGGAGTTAGCAAGCAGCTGCATGGTGCCTAGTTGCTGGCTGGGCTTAAGCCACGACACACCTATAGATGACGCAGTAAGTGTATGCCACATCAGCACTACTTCGCCAGCATTCCAACAGGAAATTATATTTTGTAGAGGATATTTCACTCTATTGGCATTATAATCAGTGTCAAGGCCATCAGTGAAAGCGTTAAGCAGACAAAAGTCTGCCAGAAGACCTCAGTTGTTGTGCTACTGTGTGTGCCTTTATCCCTGACAGTATCCCCCAAACCAAAGAGAGAATAATCTTTTTATGAATAAATTACTTTAAATTCAGGTAAATGCATGCTAGAGCAGTGATATGCTCTGGAATACTGAAACAGCTTGTGAATGGAAAAATCATTTGCTAGTACAAAATAAGGGCGTTGCTGCATTGTCTGCAGGAGATAGCAACATTCAGCCTTCTGGGGGATACAGCAAGGAAAATGCAATGCAGAAGGAAATCCTTCTAAACAAAAAATTGGCCACCCGCTAAAAATTGTATGCATTTTATGTTGTAAAAACTTCCCTGTATTTCTATTTCTTATTATCGTTCTCTCTCAGATGCTACTCCTTCAGGTAGTTTTAAGGATTCACCTAAAAATAGTCCTCTTCCTAAAAAAAATAAATCTCACAAACCCATGCAAAGAGGAAAAATTCTTCAGTAAGTTTTTTTTATTACATTTTATCCCTCTAGTCACCAGCACTGAATATAGAATTTCTTCCATCTTTTTCTTTTTTTTTGTGCCTGTTTTGCAGACTGAAGAAAATGACTGCAAATTAGTTTGCATTCAAAACACCACACTTGCAACTAAAAGGACAGGATATTATACCATTAAAAATAAGATTCAGTATAATGGTAAAAATTTTGTGACTGACAGAGGAGCACCTTTTGAGTCATAAATTCTCATTTTTAAAGGACAAAAGGGACTATCACAATCACTATCTGAATTCCTACATAACAGAGACAATGTAATTTCACACAATAATTCCTATGTCAGTCCCCTGCCTCCTGATCTGCAAGAAAAACTTCTACTTTACATGTCACACCCTGCAAGCAAAAGACCCAGGGATTCTTCAACTTTAGCCATGACAATTATCAAACAGATTTGCAAAAAACATTATCGGCAACAGGGCACAATCAAATCCTGGCTCTAAACAGTCTTGAACATAGATGAATCAGCACAAGGAAATAATGATAGGATGGGAAGATCTTTTAGAGTGATCATCTTTTACAGGATGAACACAGGGTAAAATCAAACTATTTTATACTTCACAAAGTTCCTGTAATTTGATCTTGCAAAATGGATAAATACTGTAATGGATCTGCTGCTTTATTAGCACGCACTCTGATAACCTGCAGTACAACATCCATCAAGCTCTTCATTCCCTCTGGGGAAGGCTGCTGCAAGTGGTTGACAGAGACATGCGTCAGGCTCTGTAGGATCAGCAGACTTGTGTTTTTAGCTTGTGTACTGGCTGCAAACAGGAGACCAGGCAGTTTGGGGCCAGGGTGCAAAAGTTGGAGGGAGAACAGGTTGTTCTCCCTGATAAGGGGATCCGTGCTAGTTACAAGTGATTTCTGATGGTTTTGAATCAGTATGAAGCTATTGTAGGTGACTCCAAACGGGTGAGAAAAAGATTATACTTTGGCCAAGGGAGTTCCAGGCCCATGGGTTAGCATCTGTAACTTGGAATGAGAATCTCTGGTGTCTTCTCTGGGATAGTCACAACTTCATATTTCTACACCTGCCTACCCTTAGACAGTAAGTTAAGAAGTGTAGAAAAGACTGTTATGAGTAGCTCAGGCTAGAAAATCTTCTAACAGCACTGATAAGCCTAGTTGAACATTTCTATCCATGACCTAATTAGTATAAAAAACCCAGGATGAGATTTTCAAAGGTTGAGACACCCAGTCCTATGTTAATCTTAAGTTTCATGTTATATTGCTTCTGTATTTATATGTGTTTTATTTATTAGATCAGCTTTAATTTGGAGCAGCTTAATATCTGAAACACCTTGCTAGTACCACAGAAACATTAAACAGAAGTCTACATTACCAAACTGGAATTAAGCTGAAGTCTGAAAACGTGACCTCTGTCTTCAAGCCTGTCTTAGCTCGTAGATCTGTAATCAAGCCTAAAGGTCATAAGTGGTGTCAAAAGAACTTGCACCAAATAGCCACAAAACACATGCTGAGCAGGATACTTTCCTGAACTGGGGAAACCGGATGCACCATGTACGCCTGTATGTAGTTTTTACTGTACGTTATTCCTTAACCTTTGAACACTTCATTTTACAATACGAATATTACTTTGTGTTTTATTTTTTAATAGAACAGTGATTATACTGGCAGTAACGCTGACATCATTCTCGTGTTGTGAATCCCACAGTTACATTAAGAACTGCAAAACACAGATTACTCGGATCAGATAACCTAACCAGTGGGAAATAAACACAAAAAGCTCACTTACCATGACAGTTTTGGAATTGCACCAGGGATGAACATGTCTCTGTGGGCTCTCCCAGCTCACCAGTCCTAAAGCATCACCTGCAACATTTGCCATGATTGCAGTCCAACATCGTTGCCCTTGCATTTAAATAAAAAGCCCCTCAGCTGAGCTCTCGCTCTTTACCTTCCCATTCATTAGTAGTTTAAACAGACATTTGATTTTTCTATTCTGTGTTTGCCTGTAACTATTTTTAACAGCTAATAACTGACACCCTAGGGAGCATGATGTCATCACACTTCGCACTTATGGAGCTCTCGAAAGTCAAAACCAGACAGCAGCAGCTGTCATCATGGTGAGCTGGCTCATTAGGCAAGGGTAAGGGAGTGACACCACCAGAGCTGAGTTCAAAAGACCAAACAGGAGGAAGTTCAGGAAGAGCTCAAATAAAGAATAGTTCTTCCTTTTGTAAGTAATCTGCAGCCAAGATTTGAAAAATGGTATGCATTTTTTAAGGCTGCTGAATGCTTTTTACAGTACTAATAAAAACACAGTCCTACTGGCAATCCTCTTGTCAGTGTCAGATGCAAAAGTTTTGTGGACTTTTGGAATTAACACTGCTCAACTATGCACATCACGAAAGAAAACTACTGAACAGGCAGCAATTGGCAGCTTTGTTAGCGATCTCAGCAGAGAGGCTAAGGACTAAGTGATCACGGACACTGAACATAGCCATTTATCAATATTTGCTCCCAGTATATTTAATGATTCATCGCCCTAGAAACCCCCATTTGGTTGGGTATATGAGGCATTTCTAATTTCCCTTCAAAAGATGAAGCTTCATTCCCTTGCTCATTCTGTAGCTCTTCTTTGCATCTCTGATAGTTTATTTGTCTGAAAATAGCTAAACGCAACTGTAGAAATATTCAAAAGGAGTTAACACTCCTTGTAAGATGGCACCAATATTTCCTTCTCTCTGTTAAAAAACTCTCACCTTCCAGGATTGCATTATCTTTTCTACCATAATTATATTTCATTGTCTAATCATATTCATCCTGCCACTGACAAGTACACTCAGATTTGCTTCCACCTCTGTTACTTCCAGTTCATTAACCTCCAGGTTATAGATGAAGTTATTGAATCCAAAATGTATGGCTTTGCACAGTATGCTACTTACTTTTATGACATTACCAGCAAGCTAGTAAAAAAGTTAGTCTAATTCTTTTTGAACAACACCACAGTCTTCCTCAGCATTGGCAGCACCTCCCAACTTTGTCCTATCTGGGAAATTCACCTCAACACACTGGTAAATATATGAAATACAACAGGTCCCAAGACTAACCCCAGAGAAACACCACTAGTAACGTTTCTCCAGCCTTGTCACTTTCTTCTGAATATTACTTTTAGCCAGCACTTCAGCCAGCTCACAATTCTTGTGTTCACCACCATCATTTCCAAATTCAAGAAGAATTTCCTGTGGGTATCAGTTACTGGAATCTAAGTGTATGAAGCTCACTTTTATTACTCCTAAAAAATCAATTATCATACTGAAATATATTGAGCATTATGATCCATCTTTGATAAAACAATGTTGTAATTTATTCCAAAATAGGTCCACACTTGCTATTTTCCAGTCACAGGAAAAGAAAAAAACAAAACAAAAAAACAACTTCTCAAAGAACCCCAACAAAACAAAACAAAAAACCAGACTCACTACAAACCCACATTACTGCAGTTTTTTCAGCATTCTGGAAATTATCTGCATCACCTAAATTCGTCTTATCAGTAAGCTTTGTTTCCGTGCCAGCAGCTGTAATTTTTAGTGCATCATCATAATTCACATGATAGAATTATCACTGCTCTCATCAACTATACTGATAGCTGAGGCTAAACATTCATTTGATATGTGGGTCACAGCTACCAAATTGTTAATCTGTATCCTAGCCTTTGTATGAGGTGTTCCACTTCCTTCTTATTTTACACTGAGTATAAATTTTATATGCAGTACAATACACTTTGTTTTGTATGGGTACACAAGTTGTAACAGTTGCTTATGCAAATGGCAAATATCAATACAGTGACATAACCAGGAATACCAAGTACTGAAGAAACGGTGTGTGATATTTTCATGCAGGAATATCCCTTTATTAACAGTTTTCCTTTTTCTCCCTAAATAAATGCACTTGACATCTTGAGCACCTGGAATCTCATGCACATGGCTGAAGTTCACGTGAAATATTTTTTTCCTCCATGAACAATTAAACATTTAGAATTTATCTTGGATTTTGTTAATTCTTAACTATCAGACAGTAATCTCCGGAGGCAAAAATCTAAACAAGGATGTTGTAAATCTCCTTAGCATGTTGGGTGCACAATCCTTCGAAGCCCAAGATGAAAAGGTCCCTTTCAAGTATCAAAGATGATGTCCCCAAGAGAATCATGCTGTGCTTCTTTTGCCCATTCCTTTGAAAGGTTTTATCAGGAAACCTCCTGTTACCAGTCACATGCAAAATACCAACTAGTCCCCAAAGCTGAGCTGACGTCAAAGAGGGACATTTAAAGGGTCTGTCTAAACACAGCTGAAAGGCTTGTTATAAGCCACAGTGTAGGAGCACCCACATCAGACAAGTACAGAGGAATTGCTGGCACCAGAAATAATGGGATGACACAGTAGTAGGCCTAGGGACGTGGAAGCATGCCCCTCACCAGGAGTTTTGCCTAGAGAAGAACATGTTTGTAACTATGCTTATTCTCTCCTCACAGTCAAAAAGTACATCAAAAAAAGGATGAAAAGAATAGTAAAGCTTAACAATGGTGCAATGAGATTTATATGTGTGTGTATTTTCTTTGGCATTAGAAGAGTTTAGCACCAACACAGATACAGGTTGCATGCATTTTAAGGGCTTGGATTAATTAATTTTTTATGAACACACATCAGAGAAACAAAAATTTTCTCTCCACAAAACATGCATCCATGAACAGTGTTAGTGTATTTTTCCACTGAATTCATGACATTTCTCAACCACAGGGTTGAGGATATTTTGTGTTTCTATGTGTAACTTCCCAAAGTCATTTATTACAGTAGTTACATTTAGAAGTTAAAGTCTACTTGCTAGAATTTTAAAATGCATTTCCCTTTAGCTGTCTTTGCTACCACTTTGTACATTTTTTACAAATATTTGAGTGCATTACTGAACAAGTCTTGCTTTATACATTTAAACCATTTCTTTGTTTGTCCTTGTGCTCTTTCCCTTGAGATTTTCTTTTAGTCCAATTTTTTTTACACATATTTACCCTTATTTATATATGCAAGAAAATAATACTCAGATTCCTAACTAAAAAATTGGCTACATTATTTTGTCACCTCCAAGACTGAATTATTATACTTCATAAACATCTGTTTCCTTGCTCAATTCCTCATTTTTCAGTTTTGGGGGAATATACCCACTATGACTTTGCTATTCCACGCTAAGTATGAGGGATTTAATTTCTTAATTTTATTGGCTGAGGGCATCTCTGCTCAGTGTTTCTAGTTTTTATTTTAACTGAAATTATTTCTCTCTCCTCTGTATTATTGAGCACTGTAGGACAACAGATGGTCTTGTTAATCAACTGACCTTACAACCAAAACTGACAATGAGAAAGGACCCATTCACACAAGAACTAAACATTAGATCAAACAAGTAAAACAAAATTACACAAAAGAATTAACATATTCCTATTTCATCCTTTGGCTAATGTGAAATTGTTCCTTAACTTATATCATGCAATATTTTCTGTCCAGGCATGAAAGTCCCGTAACCGGCCTTTCACTAAGCCATTTTAGAAAGTCAGTCCAGCAACAGGGTTTCAGAATGGTTTTGTGGCATGCAGCTCACAAAATTCCTTTTCAGATTCCCTCCCGTAACTGCTAAATCTAACACCGATCATATAGTGGTAAGAACTCTAACCATTGAGTCTGTCCTTAATTCTGTCATAGGACCAACCTGAAATGCATAACATCATTTCCAAGGCAAACTGCCATTTTTTTCTTCTGCAGCAGTATCATAGAATCATAGAATGCCAGGATGGAAGGGACCTCAAGGATCATCTGGTCCAACCTTTCTTGGCAAAAGCACTGTCTGGACAAGATGGCCCAGCATCCTATCCAGCTGAATCTTAAAAGTGTCTAATGTTGGGGGATCCACCACTTTCCTGGGGGGATTATTCCAATGGCTGATTGTTCTCATTGTGGAAAATTTTCCTCTTGTGCCCAACCAGTATCTCCCCAGGAGTAACTTCTACCCATTACCCCTGTCTTTTCCATGTGACTCCTTGTAAAAAGGGAGTCGCCATCTTCTTTGTAGCCACCCTTTAAATACTGGAACATGGTGATAAGGCTTCCCCTAAGCCTTCTTCTTTTCTCAAGGCTGAACAAACCCAGTTCTCTCAGCCTTTGCTTATATGGCAGGCTTTCCAGTCCTTTGATCATCTTTGTGGCCCTTCTCTGGACCCTCTCCAGCCTGTCCACATCTTTTTTGCATAGCGGGGACCAAAACTGAACACAGCACTCCAGGTGTGGCCTCACAAGCACTGAGTAGGGGCTGTTCAAATATCCCATGGTTGCTCCTGCCAATGCCCAAGCCACGTCAGCCTCTCTTGCAAGAGCTGCCGGCTCCTGGTGGGGCTCTCCGCTCCTCCTCGGGTTTCCCTGGCTCCAGGAATCCCCTTGTATACCTCAACCCAGCACCCAGGCACAGAACTTACGGTTGCCGCAGCCGCATGCCTTGCCGACTATTTACACTGTCAACCTGATTTTAAATATTGCACATACTTCCTGGTGACATTATCAGCTGAATTTGATCTTCTCTCTATAAAGGGCCACTTAATAGGAGGAGGAAGTTTCTGCCTACTACTTTATTTAGGTATGGTGAATGCTTATGCAAGAACTGGTGATGAATGGCAGCCCAAAGGAAGAAATCATTTGTTGCACGATGAAACATATTAATGTCATTGTCCCCCTGCTTCATTTAGGTTAAAAATAGTTTCCTATTAATACTACGTTAAATCAGAACAGGCTTTTTTATGGAGATATTTGCAGGAAAAAAAGCTGGTGCTTGTATTTTTAAGTCCCGGTTGCAGCAGTTAGGAAAACATACAGTGAGTATCAAGATCAAATCGTAGCATCTGTCTGTAAAGATTTGTTGGTATAGAGCTGTCACCCACGTGGCTGCTTGTCGTGTATTAAACAAGACAAGTGCAACAGAGAAACATGGAAAGTGTTAATAGTGCTGCAAGTCGGATGCAACAGACAGAGAATTCAACAGATCTTCTGAAGCTAGGCCTTGGATGCAAAATCTGCTGTAATGACATTTGAAAAATAGCATTTTTAACCATAAATAAAAATTTTTAATCCTTTTTGAGTTAAAAAAAATTCATCCATTTTAATGAACAGACAGATTTTACTTATATTCCTTTTCAAGTAAATACTGCTTTCTTGTTAAATCAGATATGGCACAAAAACTATTGCTCTTATTTTGATTATGCACTTTTCTCTATTTTTCAGAGATCTTACAGAACTAAACAGCACAATTTATGATTTTACCAGGGACTTTTACAAAAGCCAATCCTGATTAGAAAAATAAACTCCCACCTCCAGGAAGGTACATAGAAGAGGAGAGTCCTTGAGTCTGTGTGACTTTATATCTGGTTACAAATGCAATGCACAGACCTAAGGTACTCTCTTCCATTGACTTCCTTTGTCTTTCAGACACACTATTCAGCCTCTGCACATGAGATCTCTTTCTGTTCCTTACATGACATTCAGAAGTCTGAGGGGGAAGATGGAAGTTTCCCAAAGTGATGGCATACAAGGAAAGAATATTACCAATATTAGGTTTGTAGTCCTAGGTACAAAGTTGCCTTTGCAGTGACCCTACATGGACTGGGTTTTTACCACTGCTTAAGTTTAGCACCTAACTCAAGGGCTTAAGGTAAGCAGTTAGTTCACCTAAGTCTCCTACATAATCAGTGAAGGGTGTCAGGCTCCTCTAGAGATGCTTCAGAGCAGAAGCTGTACTTGTGGATTCTGAATTACTTTCTGAAAGAACGTCCTCTGCATTTAATCTCTCAATAGCCCAGGAAAATTTGTCTTCCTCATTTAGAGCCCTATGTTAGGCATGTAAGGTTAGGCAATAGAAACTGCCTTACACATCTCTTTCCCTGTGTTTCTGCACTCCATTTCTATTACTTTCACAAATTTTGCTGAAGCAAGAAGCAGCAGATTTTATCAGTGCACTAACTGGTTCAACCACACTCTTTCCTGCTCTGATGCTTCTTGTTGTTTGCATGTCTAAACAGCATCTCGGTCTTTGATCCCCTCTAGGGAGCATACACTCTTAAATTTGCCTATTTTTAATACCTCGTCTATGACCATCTTCTCCAAGATGAAAATGTCCCTATCTGTATAACATGAGATGATGATGCCTACGTATGTTTGTGAACTGCTTATATACTGATGTGTGAAAATCCCTATACAGGCTTAGCATGTTCTATTTTTATAATAAGATACACAGTATGACTGTTACAGTCTCCTGTATTTCACCTGAATATCAATTTATTTACTTCTTGTAATTTGTCACACTTCAATAAAATCAATCTCCCATTTCTAAGAAGACAGCATACTGCTTAATAAAAACGCCAGTCTACCGCATATCCTCCCTCCTGTGATTTGTGGGCATGGAAAACACCAACACGTTTTCTTTGCTGAGTGAAAAAAAATCTGTAACAGGTGACACAAAAGAGAGGCTTAAACTTTTTGAAGCGAAAAATTATAATAAAATTCATATGGAAGAGCCAGTACATTAAGCATGTGATTCCCTGCCAATGGAAACAGTCTACACAGACCATATAGATAGACAGCAAAGAGTGCAATCACTGTTTTGGGATCAGAGAGATACAAGTCAGGAGGCTCCAGCAGCTTGGTTCCATCTCTCTCCAAGACATTGCTGGACACATCGGGTCTGGATCTAGCCTGCAGGTTATAGTATGGACCACTACCAAGTCTTAAAAGTGACCCAGTCACAATAGCTGGTAGCTACCCAGAGGAGGAAAGGCAGAGGGAAACCAGGCTTGCTTTGTTATGGAGCAGATGTCAGCGTCTCTCATAGAGGTCACGGAGATATAAATGGCTGCAGAAAATATTCCCAGCTCCACAGCAGTCACTTTACAATGGGAAACATGGAATCTGTCATGCTAAGGATTTATAAAAGAGTAAAGACACACAATATACAGCAGAGTACCATATATTCAGGAATCCATATCTCAGTCCCTCTTAAGAAAAAGTGAAGAATTTGCGTGGTTCTGAGTAGGTCTTAGGGGGCTGCTCATGAAACCCTGGGAGTATTCTATCCAGCCATCCTCCTACGCAGGAATTTCTGTTATTCTTAATAAGGTACTACCTGAATGCCTGCTTGGATTACTCATGTTTCTGGGATGCAAAACTATCTGGACNTCCTTTCTGGATTATATCATCACCATCTGAAACACTACTAGAAATTCAAGTCCAAGCCATAATGAAGTTGGTTTCAGATGCACACATGAAAATATAAATACTGCTTTGGTTTGATAGATGGGGAGAAATGAGATCTGGACCTGGGTACAAGATACGGGTCTGTTCCTAGGTCTGTTACCAAGCTGCTCATTGACTCTAGGTATTCACTTCCTTTTTCTGTGCTTCCATTCCTGTAAAATAAGGCCATGATATTGACCTTCTTTATAAATCACTTCAAGACCTGTGGATGAAAACTACTAAGGAAGAACTACTTATTACCATTAAGCTGGATCCAGAACCAAAAGTCATCAGTTTTCTAGTTCAGCCTTACTTGTGACTATAATTGTAATCTCATCAGAAGAGTTTGGCCTAAAATGGTAGAAATCTCCTAAGGATAATTTGGAGTATTTTAGTGCTGTTCTATTAGAAACCCTAGCTTTCCCTGAAACTCAGGTCTCAAAGTCTAGCCTTACCTAAGCCTCATCATGTGTGTATCACCATCATTCTTCATAGATGCATTTTGCTATTTAAATGTTAGAATGTCTCAAAACAGAATTACTATTTGCTCTCAAGACAGTTGTTTTCCTCTTACTACAAACTGACTGAAAACAAAATGGATACAAATGGACAGTTATAATTTCAAGCCAATTAGATTTTATGAAGCGATTCAGAAAATTATTTAAAGTATATCCTTTGTTTCTGTAAGACCAAAAATATTACCCTTGATTCCACAAGATTTCAGCTTTTTCTTGACAACCCCACTGCTCCTTTTAGAAGGTTTTTAGTCTTTTTTTAAACAACTTTAATAGGCAAACTGAATCCTGCCTCCTGACAGCATACCAACATACCTAAAACAAGAAAGTATATGTGCTGAATGTTTCTTTTGCTACAAGCTTCAGATCAAGCCTTTGATGAGAAAAACACATTCTCTTTCTAAAGCTGAAACACTTCAGCAAATATTGGTGCAATATATCTGCTTCATTATAATGAAAATCCTCTTTAAGAAATGGCTCTGTATCGGGTTTGCATGGCAAGGTTTTGGTAGCGGGGCTCTACAGGAATGGTTTCTGTGAGAAGCTGCTAGAAGCTTCCCCCATGTCCAATAGAGCCCATTCCCAATACAAACTGTGCATCGCAGTCTGAATTTCCTACGCTGATAGCACTACTCAAATGCCTCCCAGAGACTAAGTTCAACCNGGAAACCCCACAGCAGAGCCTAACGGTTTTAACAGTTTCTAAGCTAACTCCCATATTCCCTCCACACAGAAAGTAGCCAGGAAAAGGAGCATTCCTCAAAAACTGAGGAAGATGAAAGAATCCCCATCCAAAGTGGGCAATTCAGGAGTAATCCAGCTCTAGATCGTATTTCTTTTTAACCTATATATAACATTAATGATTATAACTCTATATTTCTAATTTGTTTTATGATCTTCTTACTACATTACATCATGCTACCCTGTGTATAAAAACAATGGAATTAAAGCCTCTAATTTTAGCTGTCATAAGTTAAAGAAGAAATGCCAGCAGAAGCTTTCACTTATAATTGCAGGATTTTAGGTAGCTACAGAAAAAGTTATCTTTTCTGTATGTGAACAAATGCTCAACCATTTAAGCAAAATTTCAGAAACTGTAAGAAGTTGTGTATGCTTAAGAGTTAATGGTAAAGGTGTCACTATGCTCAGAAATAGAGCCGACTTTTCTATGTCACATTCAGCTTATTAATAACCCAATTATTTCTGTCGCAATGGCACATGTCTCTCTGCTTTTTGTTATTGTTATGCAAGGAGAAGAGCTTTTAGAATCGCTTTTGGCTGAGCTTGAACAGGTAAACTATAAAACTCAGATAGAATCGAGTTTTATGCTGAAATGCTATTGCGATTCAATAGATGAATGTTGAGTGACATAGAGTATGCAATTATGCAAGAAGACTGTTTGCAACAAGCCATCTTGGAAGTACTTCCATTTGTGAGAGGATTTTTTCTTATTCTGAATCTGAATACATTAAAAAGCCTGTAATCAGTTAATAGAGTCAAATCTGCAATTCTTAATTCTGAATAGCTTCTGTAGCGAGATGAGCTTCTCAATTCTTGTGATTAACTTACAAACAAAGCCAAACACAAGAAGCTGGTTCAGAAAAATCAATGCAGGGAATCATTGCCAGCTTTCTCATAAATATTTCTCCCTCGGAAACCACTGAAATCTACACTCTCTTTATCATGTGCTGTATAGGGCTATACACAATTACAGGTATTCCTACATAAAATAATAGAGATCTGGGTAAGATCTTGCATAAATGGATATAAAAATCATATGCAACCTTCTGGCAAATTGCCAAAGTGGCCCTTATGTTTACAAAATAGCACATAAATCTAATCTAATCTCTGCATTTACACATGTATGAAAATATTGCCCCAAATTGCTTTGTTTAGCTGTGTATTTTCACGACCTTGAAGCTCAGGATAATGTATTTTTTGTTCTGTTCAGTATCTTCACACAAGGATATCTACAATCATTATAAAAAATCTCCAGTCAGAGGAGTGGGAATAAAAAAAAGGGACTTCAACTGCTCAGTTTCTAAATTAAGCTACATCTGAAGTTAAAAATAGCCCTTCCGCCTGAAGATGCTATGCTGCCTGAATTTAAACAGCCTGTTTCTTTCCCTGACAGATAACATTTATTGTGCTCTCTGCTGCTGCAAAAAAATGCCTTCTGTAAGGAGGCTACCTTTTTTTTTTTTTTAAGTCCAATTTCACCTCACCTAAGACAACAGAATTAAATAGTCAGTGTTCTAGCCAGCATGTGTATAAATTTTCCCATAGATACATTTTACAAATTTTACTAAATAGACCTAAAAATATGCATGTGTATATGTGTGACTTTTCCTAGCTCTTTCTGCAGATTTTTCCAGGAAGATCTATAGTAAGACTATATTGCCTGAAATGCAATCAGATTTCTACGATAAATGTCATAAAAGTCCTTGTGCCCAACCTCTTTTGTTTTCATTTACTTTCATATATCTATTTTTTTTCCTAGATATTTCATTGCTGATTCTAAATAAAAAGAAGTATTACATGCAATTACACACACTATACATGAAATGGTTTACTTACTGTTTTTCCCCAAAGCACTGAATGGAAAAGAGTAGAAACTGTATTCCATTTCTCTCTGGGCCTAACACAGAGCCAACATAAGGATATCTATCTATCCATATTCCTACTGTGATCAGAGGCTGAGTGGTCAGAATTAAGTTACGCAAGGCCTCCTTGTGCTACTCATGTAGAGTAACTCAGGCACTGTTATTATATTGCATACAGATTAGAAAGGTAAAAATTCTTTTAAGCCATCCAGCCCCTTCTCGCCAAAGCAGGTTCATTCTTCTTGTTAAAATTTCTACTGCTCCAGCCAGCATAGTTTTAAAGTTTCAAGCGCTGTATCCATGCTCGCCCCTGGGAAACTGTTAATTTTCCTCAATATTCATTCTAAATTTACTGTGCCTTAATTTCATCACTTTATGAGAATTAAAATTAATCAGATTCACTTCTACATTTTAGGCAAGAAAATATGAAAGGCACACTTCTAATGTGCAAAAATGAAACTTGAATCTCGCTATATTGAGACAACCCTACTTTCCCCCTCTTTGTTAAATTGCATATTTTATATGAGCACTCCCAAAGGAACAGCACAGAAAGACTCAGTAATAAGTAAATGAAAGATGAGATGGATATAAGTACTCCTCTTACCCCCGAGCAAGACTTTCATATTGCAGTCAATTTGTGGACTAAAAGCCTGAAAGATCCCTGAAAGCTTTATAAGCATCAATAATATTTGCAATGATGTAAGCCAAAGACAATGATCTAAATTCTGCAGTCCCTAATTGAATAAAATACCCACTGAAGTCAATAGGAATTGCACTCAATTAAGCTGTACAGTATTTCAGGTCTATAGCATTTTACATGTTACTGCCTAGCACCTATGAGCTTTATTTGTATAGGGCAATGTTTGCAAGATGCAAGCCTCTGTGAAAGTAGACAGGACTGGAACACCCATAGGTAGTTCAGTTGTGTAGTTTCAGTCGAACTGAACTGCAGTCATCAATCAACACCACATTAAGGTAGGATGCCTATTCACTTATCCAGGTGAAGCTATAAGGTTACTTTCATCTGTAGGCCTGAAACAGCAAGGTCAGTCATGTTATAGGGGAACCAAATTTGACTCAAATTTTAGATAAAATGGGAAATAAAATTAAAACCTTGTGAAATTTGATGTGCATGTCCATAGCCCATAATACTCATCCATGTAATATAATTTCTCTAAACAAGTTAACCCAAGCTACAGTCTCAGCTGTTAAAACACTTACCAATAAACTAGTACATGTGTGGCAGTGTACTATCATGTTACAGGATAGTTTATAGAAGGTAACCTGTGCCAGGACTTAGAAGGCTCTGGGACTTCAGCAACTGTTAAAAGAGTCCTTAGGTGTTACACCCCTTACTCAGCTTTATCACCAAGCATGTGAAATGAGAGCCACGTGCGTTGCCACTGAGGAATCGGAGAGGAATGAGTCGGTCTGTAGCACTGGCACTGCAGATCATTTGGTATCACTTCTGCTGCTGGGGAAGACAGGATCACAGCTTCCAGAAACCATTCACATTGCACTGTGTCAGAGAGCTTCACAAAAGCACGTAATGAGCCTCCAGGATCACGTTTGTAAGGCCTGGAGAATGTTTCTCTTTCCAAATGTGAACTACTGAGTCATCCTGTTCATATGAGACAGACTGTATTCTCTTCCCAGAGAGCTCCTTTGAATCACTATTACCACCAGATAACAGATGTATGAAAAACTTTCCTGGAGAGCAACAAGTTCTTATAATCATACGGATTATTTCAACTTGACCTTGTAACTACAACAGAAAAACAAGATGCACTGGGGGATCTCAGAGAGCTGTGTGTTGTAGTACTTTGCGTATGCAAGTAACTAGGCCCTGAACAACAGGACTACTCAAAACACTACACAAAGAATAACAGATAACGTCCACAGTCTTATAAGGTAAATACTCCTTATTCACAGCTTACATATGGGAAGAAGCAAGCCCTCAAGTGTTTAATGGACTTGTCCAACCTCATTCAGTAAATATGTAACAATTCAGGAATAAGTTTTCCAATGTTCAAAAGCATCTATGTCTCTTTGAAACTTAGAGCCTACAGATGTGCAGTGAAAAATAATTTGAAAATAGGAGTAAACGTATAAATTAGAAGCTTTTAGTAAAGTGCTTTAAAATGCCCATCTTCTGACAACCACTTGTGTTTTAAATCACAAGACACCTTCTCTCTAATTACTTGTTCAAGGTGAGCCTTAACATGCACTTTAAGAAAGATGTTGAAAAGTACTGTAATACATACTAAATTTCAATCTTTCCTAACTATGCATACTTCTGGTGAAATAACAGTAAGTTTCCTTCTGCATACCTTTATTGTGTTCCTGGATTGTAGCTTTGGATGATAAAGCACATTTTCACCACTCTTTTTCAAAAATGCCAGTAACCGGCAATATAAAATCAGACATTTATATTGTAGCTATTTCTGTGCCTTCTGGTGCCGCTTTAACTAAGTTCATGAAATTAAATTAATTCTCTAATGCCCTGAATACATGCATTTCATGATTTCACATCAGAGTTTTGGAGTTATGTCACCAGATCCCAGAAGTAATAGAGCTATGCTTATTCATAGCAGTGGACAGTCAGGCCCAGGTAATGCAATAACAGCTTGGATTCCAAACAACAGCAACAAAATACAGAACCATGAGGCTCTGGTTAGATAAAAATGAATTAGTAAATTTTTCATCAGATGGTCTAATTAATCACTACAGTCACGAATNACAGCTTGCTTTCATTACTCCCAGTCCATTTGCCTCCTGATTTCTCAGACTTGTTGCTGCAGAATTTTATCTTCTGCATTACTCCTCAGAGCCACAAATACCTTGCCCTAATTGTTGACAGACATTATACTGTGAACAACTCACAATGCAAACTTCATTCCTTTCTCCTCCATTCAGCTTCTGCCTCTCTGTCCCACTGTCTGAAAGCAAATGCTATTCTCTGCATAAGACAGTCACAGAGCATTTTCAAGTTGGAAAAAGAGAGATGGAGAAGCAGATAAGACAGGAAAAAGTCGAACAGAAAGATAAAGACTGAGGCTTGCTACACACCATCTTCTCCAGAAANTTATCAATAATGATTTGCTTTGTCATACACTGTGTTTACAAACTATTGTCCACTCGATGATTATTCACCTTCATTTATTTTTTCGCCTTCTGTTTCTCAAGGGATGAAGAGTTTGGGCTACGGAATGTTTTTATATATTCTTACACTTACGCAGCAGATCTCAATCTTTCTAGAATAAGCACTGCTTCTCTTTTGTTATCCTAACTTGTCTTCCCATTCATGACTACCTCCTCATTTTCCAGGCTGTGCCATATTTTATCATCCTGGTCTGAAGCCCGACTTTTCGTCAGTGGATCAATTTGTGCTGTTAATTCTTCCTCTTGTTTTCTATGTATTCAAAAGTAGAAGATAAAGAAACAACTGGAATTCACCACTCCAAAGTTTCCAGCAATAGATATGGCATTAAAAGGGTCAAATTGCTCAACAGCACTTATACTGTGTCATGGGTAAACACTGCATCTCAAACTTTAGTGTCTGTCTGTATCCAACCTATTGTCCCCAGCTCACCACCCCAAACCCTGCATACAAGTTTCACCGAGATGCTCCAGGAACCCTGCCTCTTCCTATCCTGCTCCCTGGAGTTCTCTATTACTTGGTTAGTTTACTGCACTCCCNAAATCAGTGGTTTCTATAGAGCAATGACCCGCTCTTATCTCATCTGTTCTTCACAGTCTAGTCTTTAAAGTGCCTCCTGATTTCTCAGACTTGTTGCTGCAGAATTTTATCTTCTGCATTACTCCTCAGAGCCACAAATACCTTGCCCTAATTGTTGACAGACATTATACTGTGAACAACTCACAATGCAAACTTCATTCCTTTCTCCTCCATTCAGCTTCTGCCTCTCTGTCCCACTGTCTGAAAGCAAATGCTATTCTCTGCATAAGACAGTCACAGAGCATTTTCAAGTTGGAAAAAGAGAGATGGAGAAGCAGATAAGACAGGAAAAAGTCGAACAGAAAGATAAAGACTGAGGCTTGCTACACACCATCTTCTCCAGAAAGGTTTACCTCTGAATCTCTCATTTGAAAACCTACTTTACTAGTTAATATGCCTTATCTAGTTGTCATCATGTTATTTTTCTGTCATAAGACACCACCTAGAATAATACAAAATGATGGTTTTGTGGCTTTGCTTCCTGGATTACTAAAAATGGTGGAATCATATGGAATGCTGGTAAATTAGGAACATTAATGATAAATTTTCTTTGATCTCACTGATTTTTTTTTCTTCCTCCAGTGTAAGCATTTAACTATTATTCATAACTTAAACTGCTTAAAAGTGATATCCAGAAAAGATATGTCAAAAAAACAGTAACAATTTTTAAAAAGAGGAAATGGGTCTACTTTCTGAACAAACATACTTTCTCAACAGCCTGATGAAAAGACCATTTTCACCTCAGACTAAAATTGTCACTCTCAATTCTCTTCTCTCTCATATATACACATCCAGACTCACTGCTGTGCTCCAGTTGTTTTGATAATGCAAAGCTATCATAAACACATCTGAACACATAGTAACATCTAAAATTTAGCAACTGGAATTTAGCATGCTAAATTAAATGCCCCAAATATATATTTCCCCTGGGGAAAAGTCAGTCAAACTCACACTCTGTATGTATTTGCACTAAGCAGGAAATAGAGCAAAATAAATATATGTGCTTTATTCTGGTTAATGTATGTTGTCCCACCATGAATTATAACATTGCCAGGATGTGAAGCACATGCATAGGTGCAAATATATGTAAGCAGCAAATAGTAATTTTGATGAGGCAGTTACTATTTTGAACTTTGATACCTTAGAAATTCTACAGAAAAACAATACAACCTCGTCAATTGTCCCTTTCTCCCGAGAAGCCAGCACACAAACAGGGGACTGTACCAACAAACACGCTCTTGACTCAAATTAATTCCAATGTAGTTCATTTAAAACAACAAAAAACCCCACCACACCACCCCAAAGCAACCACTTCAGTCATATGTCATAACCCAGATTGCATGTAAATACTTCACAGAAACTTCTGAGGTCATTCTGAATGGATTTTTTTTTTTTTGCCTCCTTTCTTATGTATTATTTATGTGCCCTCACATGCAAAAGAACAAAATTTGGGCCCATTCTGCAGGGCACTTATCACCACCAGCTTCCACTGATAGCATTGGTTCCAGAAAAAAATTCTGTGATCTGGAGGCTCTATTTTCTTATTGCCCACAGGTGAACAAAGAGTTAGCCTATGAGCCTGCAAGAGTCTATTTAATAGACAAAATTTAAAACCAACAGGAGTTCAACATCTTATAGTTTAGGGCTCAGCTCCGGATTTTCAGTTTCCAGTTGATGTGGCCTATTATATACATACAGTACAATGAAAACTATTCAGAACTTCCCATTTGCCTTAGAGGCAACCACAGTTAATGCTCTGTAATCTGCATTACAACACAACACACTGTGGGGGTTTTGTTTTTAATTAATTCTTCTGAAAATATTTTTGGGATGAGTGGATGTATATGGTGAATGTAGTAGTAAGAAAGGCTGTGGGATTCATAATTACAAAGAGAATAAAATCCTGACCTGCTGTATATGCAGCACTACTAAGATTTCATTGTTCAAATTAGGCAAAACCTCTCTGCTACTACTAATTTCAAGGTCAGATAAAAGTATAGCAAAAAAAAAAAAAATTGGTAATGATGCTCAATGTTTGAATAAATCCAGACAGAGCTGTTAATAAAATAGAAAAGAACAATCCTCACTTACCTCAATAGTTGTAAGCTGTTATTTCATACTCTGTAAACTTTCACTCCCTACTAACTAAACAAAAGTTCTGCAATCTTGATGCTAGAATAGCTCTCGAATACATACTGCAGAATACCAAAAAAGAGAAAGCCTATGTTGTCCTTACTAGCAGGCATCTCTCCAGGGATGATTGGTCATTACCCTGGCAACCCTCACAAATGGCAAATGACGTAAAGAGAGTGGGAAAAAAGCCACTGAGAGCAGAAAGCACTATATGCATTATAGATAGTTCTGCGAATCCATGCTCATATATGCATTAAATGGCTTCAGAGGAGCACAAGGGACCTTCCATTTTGCAGAGATGCCTGCCGAGGTGAATAAGAAACTTTCTAATTTTTTTCTTAATCAAAGCTTTGGGAGCATCTTTAAGTCTTTAATTGAAGCAAATTGGTTTCTGATTATTTTAATAATTCAGACACTGGGTTTATTCTTTTTTTTTCAATTCTGTTACAATTTCCCATAAAAATAGCTCACAGTGGTATTCAGACAAGAGTGGATGTATTTTTCATTATTCCTTTCCACTTTATTTATTGTTACGTGAAGTTACTTATTATTATATTTATTCACATTACTCTCATACCCTCATTTTTCCCTAATAATGCATTTGTACAAATTGTACAAGAGTTCTTGTGTTTGTCATTAGAAATAAACACATTAGCAGTTGTATTTAGTGTTACTGATATACTATACTCTGCCTAAGGAAGACATGATTCTAGCCAAACATCAGAGAATAAATTAAAAAGCATTTTCTTATTTTTGCACAGCATGATCACAGTGAATTTGACCACACTATGATGTGTACATCACAGAGCTAGAGAAATTTGGGTGTGGTTAATTCTTCCACAATTAGATGGAAAAAAAATCACAAGTAAGATAAAAAGGAAATCTGCTTTGAGATTCTTTAGCATCTGCACCACTCTTCTTTATACTATTAAGTAAAACTGAAGCACTTCTAGGTACGAAACCCAACAAAAGCATCTTCCACCCCTGCTTGCATATGTTACCAATTATAATTCAGCATCAGGCATCCTTTTACTTGCTCTTATTTAGACCTCTGGATTTCTGGATTCCTAAATGCACATAAGCCAGCCTTCAAAGAGCATATTGGAAAGCATTAGCACTCAGATCATTTTATAACCTAAAGGAAAGGGCACAATTCTCAGAGATGAAATAAGAAGAACTGAGGAAGTAAGTGAGCTGAGGTAGCTGCTCTAACTACTTAGCTATTACATAAAAGTTGGATGGAAATGGCTCTACCATGACAATTGAGTTTTGGGATGAACTCCTGATGAAAACACATTAGATGTATTTGAACTCTGTCCCACTTGAAACCTTAAATGAAACAGAAGTAACCAGCAGTTGCAACTAGGATATTTCTGTACCCAGCTGCCTAAATTCAATTAATTAAAACTTTTTGGAGTAAAATTTAGCACTCATTGAAATTTATATGTATTCAAATGTAGGTGTCCTTGAAGAAGAGGATAGACAGGCTTTAGAAGGCCAGCTTGTTCATACAAGAATAAAGGCAAGAAACTTTGCCGACACCTAAGTTAAAAAATTATATCCAGGTCCTTCAAGAGCAAACAAGCTATAAAGGTAGGAAGAATCAGCATATTAAGTGCAGTGTACACAATTCTATCAAAGAAATACAGTTAAAATATGATTTTCTAAGAGTAACAGAAGGAAGACTCTGATCTGATAATTGTACAGAGAAGTACATGCACCACTTCACCAAATAATGGAGTTGATGTAAAAGAAAAATCTTTATCGAGCAGTTGCTCTGGAATAGTGAGATTTCCTCATGGAGGTAGCAACACTCACAGCCCTCCGTTTCAGGGTGTGGCAAAGGCATGGCATTGCCGCACTGTTGCTCTGCACCTGGAAACACCCTACTGACACTAAGCGTGAATTAGCCTCACCTTCTGGTTGCTGTTGGTCAGGCTAGAGATATGACTGAATCTTGTCCAGCTCCACACTTTGGAAGCAGAGTAACAAGAGGAAAAACAAGTATCTTCACCCCTTCTTTTTTCACTTGTTTCCAGTCAGTGTTAGATCTGTACAGAATCACCATTTACCCCAGAGAAAATGGAACTAAATCAGCAGCAGGGCCCCCGATTGTCCTCATGACTAGGGCAGTGAGCTGAGATTTAAGGAGACCCAAGTTATTTAACTCAGCTATACTACTAGCTTGTTGGATGAGTTCTCACAAAACGTTCCTTGAGCTGCACAATGTGAATAAAGATTCTAACTCCTTTAAAAAGAGCTCTCAGTGCTACCACTGAAAAGATTTATATAAAAAAGGGCTTAATTTTCATTATTTTCAAAATCTACTATCTCCTTGCAATCAGGAAGAAGGCAGTACACTTGCATCATGAGAATTTTCAAAAAAGGCTGAACAAGCTATTTCAAGTGACTGATATTTACGACAAAACAAGTAATGAACAGAAAGGATATTCAAAAGATAATGCTCCATTAGGTGTACTTTTTTTGTTTGCTGAAGACACCTCATTTTTAATTATTTAAACTCTGGCGACATCATACTAGCAAATGTTCTGCTGGGTTATAATTGGCAGAAATATCTTGATCTGAACAAAGTGAAACCTCAGTGTAGCATCACCTCCGATACTACATTTTTCCTGACAGGAGGACAACAAGCACTATTTTGTGTTTAGAAACCACAAAAGGCAAAGTTCACCACTATGTAGATGGCCAATGTATGCTCTAGGCTTCCCATAAATCTTCTCTTTGATGGTCCAAATCTAAGCTTCTCATTTTTCCACCACTACCCTTTGCAGAAATTAAAATCCAACTACAAGCTTTCCACCTACCTTCCACTCATTTCCACAACTGAACAAAAATCCCACCATCAGTGTTCCCAAACTTGCTTTTTTAAGAACAAATGTGGTCTGTCATGGACATAATTTGTATGAAATGTTATTACATACAAGACCAAAAAGTATTTTTAAATATACAAAAACTTTGTGTTTTTGCAAACAGATGGTCTTAACAAAATCTTCATCTTTTTTTATCTAATCCAACCCTAACAACTTGCTTTTGTCTCAGCATGTGAGATTGACTCATGTGAATGTTCTGGGCAGCACAACAGGGACAAATCCAGTCAATGAATGAGGAAAAGGCGAAGACACTGGTGCAGAGCTGCAGTCAGGGAACAATGCTTCTAATGGAGTCTTAGGAAGAGGCACAATGACAGAATCTTACACCCATTTCATGACATTCTGTCAGCCATGCTGCTGAATCTAACATATGTAGTGCCTGATGGAAAATTTGGTTTCCAATCCTTAAAGAATCCTTTCCATACACTGATAAAATTTGCGAATACATTAGAAAATTAAATTAAAAATTGGTCAGTATATTAAAAACAGATTGGAAACAGGAATCATCTCGTAAGTAAGTTATTACTGATTTTACTCATTCATCCCAGGAAAGGATCAGCTCACTTAAGTTATTGGGAGTTCAGCATTTTTCTGGACCAACCATTTAAATGCTTGTGAAATACATCACGTGGCAAAATCCAGACATTTAAACATGCCTGTAGTCACCTGGCGTAAAAGACAATCACACAGGGCCTTCTCCATACTTTCCAAGTTCTGTCCTTCCTCTTAGGTATGTCTACTCCCGTCTGGTTTTTAGCTGGAGAAAATGAGCTCAGGTTTTAGCAGGCCCACTGCACTATATGCCAGAGTTACAGAAAATAAAAAAAACTATCAGAACATATTATTTCTATAAGGGCATTGTCATGTCTTGTAAATGTCAGAAAGGGGTGAATGATGAGTTTTGTTTCCTAAGCTACGAATATGATTCTGAACAATACACTGTTGAGTAAGCAAAATATTTTTTTTTCTTTCTCTGTCGTTCTGGAGGACAGATGTGTGCCTTGTCAGATGATGCCAAACCCATTATTAGTGTCCTTGCGCTTCTCCATTAGCGATATTGCAGCTAGAATAGCTGATGTCAAGGATGTCCGTGTTGAAAGATAACAACATTCCTTAGCAGCAGAAACTATAGGCTTTCAGCATTTTCTGGCCTTCCCATGATTTGGCTTTAACTGGCAACATTATTACAGTGAAATTCAGTGAGATAAACTAAGGAATAGAAAGTACTAACATTCAGAAAATGCAAACATCTGAATATGAACACACTGATGTTAGCATCCTTTAGTACTGAGTTTGAATCAAATTTATAGACACAGTCTGCCCATTAACACAGACGCATCCAAAACCAGCAATTCATTATTCTCACTCCATCTTTTTCCCACTTCCAGCATTTGTCGTCTAGCACGTTTGCCACTCGGACCAGTCTCTCCTGACCCCATAAACTATGTGCCAAAATATTCCAATAGGTGATAACCACCTTAGCTGGGGAACCCTGGGGCAGGAAAACTGGAGTAGTTCTGACAAGAGAGGACAGTGGCAAGTCCAAACATACCAACACAAGACAGGGCAAGGTCATATGGGTCACCAATGATGGTGACGCCTGCAGTCTCTGCTAACTTACTTTCAGAGCTGGTAGTTCAGATTAACTATCAGCTACCAAGTCAACTGAACCATGCTTCTGGTAGGTGACACAGTCTCAGGATACATACAGCACTAGAACTTCTAGAAAGCAACATAGATCTTCAGTGCCTCGGACTGGCTATCCCTGTGGTAGCACCAGTGAGCATGAAAGCGCTAGTATACACTTAGAGAAACTGTATGTACAACTTTGTTTAAGGCAGATCTAAACAAGCCATTGAAAATAAGCAGCTTCTGAGAAATACAGCTTAAAAGGCCTGGTTTTCTCCAGTTGTGTTGCATGTTTGGATTCTTTTGTGTGTCTCAAAAAGCAAAAATTTCTGATCACAGCACTTACTAGGATAAAGATATTCATGCAGTCTGTTCTAGACGGATTATCTGTTGTCAGCTAATATATTATAGCTCATGCTGCAACCTTATCATCTGTGGAAGCTATCAAAAAGGTAGCATAAGCCCAATTTCCTAAAAGCAATAGTTTAAAAATACCTGAGACTTGCTCACATTAGTTCTCCCCTACCACAAGGATCCTACAGTGCTAGACAGTTTTCTATGTCTATTTTTCTTGATTGTTCAAAGAAAACAAGTATCATGACTGATAATAAAACTCTCCCCCTAAAAGCCTTCCATAGTTAAAAGGTTAAAGAAATTAATAAATACAAAATACCGAGACTGTCACAGAGTGGTGCTCTTATATGCTGTTCATGTCCTGCAAGAAAGAACATCCCTGACCACCCTCCTAGCCAGTATTCCCTATACCATAGCTAATTTTCATATAAAGGAGTAAATAATGAAGACTACCCACACACATAAGCTGACATATCAGGACTCCAGGAAAGCTCAACATCTGCAGATCTTGTCAAGTTCTGCACTGTACCACATCTTTTCCTGACAACACTTGGAAACACTGATTCCTCTCAATTTCACTTGCAAGGAAGATGTCTTGGGCCTGATGCACCTCTTGGCTACAATTCTGCTGTACTGAAATAAAAGACACTGTGCCAGTATAAAAGTGGTGAGAAAGAAGAATCAGACTCCAAGATAACCACATAAGTGGAAGTAAAATGGATTACAAATTTGCATGTGATCTAAAAATCAGAATTCTTATAATAGTTATTAAAAATGCCATGAATTTATGTTACAGCAATTTCAATGATCATCAAATAATGCAAAGATCTACCACCTCAATGACTTTTTAAAATGGAGTATGTTAATACACATGTGTGCTGATGCTGTAATTTAGCAGCTGATACTTTTGAACAGTAGTAGCGCGACTGCCCTAGAATACAGATAAATATTCAGATAAAGCACTGCAATCCTAACCTCCCCCATATAAATCCGTGTCTCCTGAATAAAAGCACACCCTTTTCTGCATCAGACTTCTTGCTGCAGTGCAATTACATTGCTCTATGTACTTATTTTGGATGATAAAGTACATACTTGTCATAGGAATGACCTGAATGAATTCAGGAAAAAAGTGACAATCTCTTTGCAAACGTGCCCACCCAGCAAATAAACTATAGTTTTTCCTCACTACCGTTTAATAAGTAACTTTATAACAATCTCTTTTTTTTTGTGATACTATAATACATAAATCTAGAAAATCAAGCCAATACCTTGGTTTTTGAAACCCAGTAGAAATACCGCTACTCTAGTTTGTATTCCAAACCTTTATTTATACCTCCTACACTGATATGGATTGCCAGTGTCTCTGTCCCCTGCTTTGCCTATGCCCTCTCCTGGTGGTAGAACAAACATTGCACAGAACAACATGGTTGCACCAAAACCTCCCCTTCACAACAAACATTTCCAGATGTCAGGTGAAAACAGCTTTCTATAGTAAAACAGGCCAAGATTCCAAGCCTATCAGGGCTCTAAAAAGGTAACATAAAAAGTGTCATGACTCTTGTAAGATCACTGATGAGCACACCCTTACAGCCGTACTCCCAAGATTACCTTATTTCACCCAATAAAGAATGCATATGCAGAAATAGGGACTCAGGGCTCTTCTGTCTCAGAGGAGTAGGTTAATCAGCAGGCTCTGCTTTTGGATTCCTTTCCTCTGGCTGCACAGAGCCATGATTCTTAGCTGCATGGTATCACAGTTTGAAACTGCTAGTGAGGGAACACAGCACCCTCCTGGAAAGTTGGGAGTAGGAATTTGAACCTTGCAAGGCTGAAAACAGAGCATCTGACCAAGAAACAAGAGATCTGTACTCCATGCTACCTACTCAGCTATTATAGCCAAGTTTCCATTCTAGCAGCGGGAAGTGCAGGGGAGTAAAATGCTTGATACAATAGTAAGGCTCAGCTGACACAAAGATCTTCTGTTTATCAGGCTAAGGTGGCTTCCCAACTATAAGTAGCTTTGTTTCTACAGATGAGAGGTACTGAGCCAGGTCAGGTTTGGCCCAGCAGCCAAGCAAATAAGCCTTGCAAGAATCCAAAGTGACTACAGACCAAGCACTAAGTCTGAAACAGTAAGTTCTGCCAGATCTGAGCCAAATGAGACATATGTACACAAGACAGTCATTTGAGAAGGGCAATACAAGCACACTTAAGTTCTGGCCCAGCAGACCTATTACCTCAGAACCAGTTCCAGGCAAATGTTGCTGTACCACCTTCACACCTAATCTGGTCCTGTGAATTCATATTATGCCTGAGCTAAACAAGGGAAGTGGTCCAGATTCCTCCAGTTTGGTTTCACAGGGAACCAGTTACAGTTCAGAACAATAAAGCAGCACTAATATTATGTGGGTTTTTCCCCCATCCTCCAGTGTATCCTAGCTGCTATTATTCCAGACAGTCAGCTGGAATCTAAGGATGCATTCTCTTCCTTCCTCCCCACCGACCCCTCTGAAAACTAGTCAGGCCACCTATTGGTGATGGAAGGTTGACTGTATATTAACAGCAAGCACCATCATCTCTTCCTTCAATCATGTTTTAAAGTAAGAGTGACTCATGGGTCTTTTACAAAAGGACAAGTTAAACACACCAGCTCCAAAGGAAGATTCTGGAACATATATCCCCATGACTGCCTTGCTGGAGCCACAGAAAGATTTCAGACATAACTCCTCTCCTCAGTGTTTTCAACTGTTAAGCCCAAACATCCTGTACAGTGTTTATGCTGTCGCAAACTCAGGTTTAAGGTGTCTGTCTTTAGTACATTTTATATGAAACGTAGTTCGGCACTTGGATTCCAGTCTGAGGTAAGAGCCTAAAGGTCAGGTATGGCAATGTTGAGGCCCCTTAGTGAGGTTTAGCATTTAGTTTGCGTTCTAGCTCTTTCTCTGCAGAAGGAGGATGATTGCGTATTTATAGTCACAGCACCCCTGTAAGGCAGGGAAGTATTAAAACTGACAAAGTACCCAAGTACTTTAACAAAGACAGTGGAAAGTTGAGAGCCCATATAAAGTTCTTGAGTGAATGACTATTAATGATTATTTTGCTTTTTCACCTAAATACTCTTTTTTAGTTCACATAAACATTTAAGACCTTTTCTGAAAATAAGAAAAATAAAACCTTTAAAGTGCATTTTGCAATCAAGAAACAAGGAGGAACACAGACATTATAAATAACCCATTGTCACAGCCAGTCTGCTGCCACATCTCAAAGCTGGCACCGCAGTCTGGGACATTGACTGGCAGTTGTAGGGCACTGTTCAAAAGCAACAGGCCATCAGCCACCTGACGGGGAAGTGCAGCTTGTTGGGAAACAAAAAATCATTCTGTTCAGTTTTGGCTCGACATATGCATCATTTTCTACATTGTTTTATACTACCAAAAAGGTAAACGCACTTACTTGAAACAATTACATCTTAATGAAGTTTTAAGAACCTCAGAGCAATAATCAGGAAGCTTCAGATTCTCCAGACTATCACTGATGAAATTAACTTTTGCTTACTAGTAAGCATCATCATTTGGTGTCTTGATTCACACCTCACTTTTAAAATGATTCTTCTGTTCATTCCCGTGGACAATTTATGTTCATGTCTGACTCTAGAGTTACTCTATACAACGTCACATACAGTAAATCAGTATGTGATATTCCCATTAAAAGCACATAGTTTGCATTATACCTACACCTGCAACTCTGCCAAGATACTATGGCCATTTGTACCAATATGGGAACCTAGATAAAATACATTCATTATTTCCATCTACTTTGATTTTATAATCCTTGTTTCTGAGGAAACTAAGCAAAAATACTTAAAAAAAGCCCAAAAGTATTTGGGTATGTTATGGGCAGTGGTGGCAAAACTCTAGATTTCACCTGCTCTTATGCAAACATAGGATGATGTGCAGGAATTCACTGAAATAATCCTAGATTTGCGTCTCTTTAAGCAAGGTTGGACTTTGCTGAGAAAAGGTGCCTGGAGTCTCATTCTCTTGTGCACTGAACTTTGTAGGGTTATCCACACTGCTGGAAAGCAAAGTCACCGTAAAATGTTATCAAACCACAGTGATGATGTTCTATGCACTTTCCACTGATGTAAATGCCTGTAACAGTGCAAGGCAGAGAAAAGTGAGACCTAGACAGTTGTCAGTCTAAATTTCTTTCCCCATATCCTCCAGGATTCTTGAGGATTACACAGATTTGGCTTTATTTTCTTATGCTTGTCAAATCCTGAGGCTTCTAGACATCAGCATGATTTCCAGTGCACATTACCTTGCAGTTCTTATTATCAGTCCCGATCAGCCACTGGAGCAGTAAAGATCAGTCAAGCACAGGCACGCCCTCTGTCCATGCCTCACACAGCCATAAGCCTCTTTACCCTGGCACACGTTTTCTGATGGCATCACTGGGAATTCTTCTGCGTTGAAGAAATACTGAAGAAAAATAAAGCAGCAGAATGCTGTGTTTGTTTCTAGCTTGCAGATCAATCATAAGCAGCTCTCGTGCAGAGAGCGGGATCTGGCTTAAAGTGTCAATTAGCATTTGAATACAATGAACCATTACTACAAAATAAAGTACAAGCAGGGGTTAAATGAAGATCATCTGGCATTGTAATTCCAAATTTCTGAACTGCTTTTCCCATCTGCAATTAATTCCTCCTCCTCAAACAACTCTACCTTGAATATTAGTGCCACACACTGGAAACCGTGATAACACATTAACTTTAAATGATTTCATAATACAAAATCGAGGTGCACTGACTTTATGAGGTATAGTTAGTGAAACAGCAGTATTTATATTTATCTTTCTAATGCTAGCATCTATATTTTGCTGTTGTATTATAACTTATATGAAAACTTCACATTTCTTAATTGCACAATAAAATTATGAAGTTTGCTCACTAAAGAAACAGAATAAAACTGTGTGTCAAATTAAATTCCTTGCCCTTGAGAGTTAGTAAGTCCAATCACCTCATATTCTCATAATTGTGCTTAAAAAACCCCACCCAACTGGTTGTCCCTTACTGTTGGATTTTACTATTTTTGCTATGTTTTGATTCAGGATGAGACTTAAAGGGGGACTGCTGGTCACCAGCCTAACATTAACTGCAGCATCTTGGGAGCTGTAGTCCAAACACACATCTAAGCTGCTTTTCTCCTTCGCTAGCATAAAGTTAACCTTTCCAAAGTTCCTGAATAAAACTACTGGGTACACCAAATAAAAATTTTATCTCTCTTCTTACCTCACTGATTAAGTTCAGTGTAAATGAGATACAATTGAAACTTAAGTCACAACTTAGAAAAAAACAAAAGCTTTGTAGGAAGTTCTGAATTCCCTATCAAAATAAGACAAAGCAAGACTCATAGCACTAATTTTTGTCTTATGGTGAAAATAGAAGAAACACTTTTCTATTATTTACAGTCCAATAATTAATTGCTATTAAGAGCATTTGTTATGCTATGTAACACTTTATAGGTAAATGTAATCAATGAAATGTCATTGTATCATGCTCACTAAATCTAATCACTTGGAGATCCTTACTACAGTATTGCAGAAATAAGCTATACATCTTACATTAACTTGAACACTCATGATTACAGTAGGCCACACACAACCCCCCCCCACCAAAGCAGCTCCCCATCCCCTCCAAAAAACCCACACCCTTATACAGGAATTCAAACAGGTGCACACGAGGGATGCTTACACTTTAAACCACTTCCCTTATTCTTCAGTTAGAAGAATTCATTAGTCTTCTCTAATGCTAACTTCTGGTTATGCCTGAGGTCTCTTTTGTTTTCTTTAATTCCTACAACTTTATAGTTTCCCCTCTCTGGTTGCTCTAG
>VYZV01007328.1:295-16446 GCA_013401275.1 Pandion haliaetus | reverse complement strand
CCTGCAGCAGCTTCTGCTTGATTTTCCAAGTGCCAAGCACCTGTAATTCCACCACATAAAATCAACAAGCTCATTACAACTGATGAGAACAGCACTTGAAGACTAGTCTTTTAATTCAACACTCTCTTGGCCTACAAACACAGTGCACAGTGATCCAAACAGAAATTCTCTCTGTGGAAGCAGCAGCAGATTGCTCTTGCCCCAGTAAAGGAAAGGAATGCAGTATGATGGGAACTTCATGGAAACCACTTTTAGTGAAGTCTGCCTGATGTTTTAACTTCCACCATGCTTACACCTGTGAATTGTGAAACAATGCAGACTTGCATTTCATTGGAAACCATTTTCACAACAAACTAATACTGCCTTACATAGTTAACCTTAACTGTGAGATGATAGCCGTAAAGGAGCCACATAGTACTGTCACTAACTTCTCTAACAGGGATTGCGGTAGAAGCTTCAAGACCATTTTTGCTGTGGTTTGTGGGGTTTCCTCACCCCCCAACTGAAGTTTACCAAAACCAATGCTGGGCTATAGTGCCCTGACAGTACCACTAAGGAAGGAGACCAAAGTGAAAGACAAGCAGCTGCTGCATGCTGTGGATAACGAGACTAACAGTAAGCAGAGTAGTGAAAACCAGAAGTAGGAGTCTAAAGGTCTCAGCCTCCAACCTTTCTTCTGAAAGGATTTAAAGAGAAATGTGGGTTGGTTTTTTTTTCTCACTATTGTGCAACCCTTGAAATTTGTAGTGAGGACCGACAAAACACAGAGGCATATTTTCAAAATAGAAAGCTACTGCATCTACTACAGAGTTCTTGCACTTCTTGTGGTATCTGTTTCTTTTAGCCTCAAAACCTACTGCAGAAAATGAAGTTCTCCTCTCAGAATCCCCCTTTTATTTACACTGGTTTACTTCCTGATTTTGCCCCTCTCACTTATTCACAAGACAGTGTTTTCTTATCTCTGTCTTTAAGCATTCCTGGATAAAAACAAATCACTTATCTTTGGGAGAACACACGAAAAATGAAGGCTGACAGTTAAAGTACAGTGAGAAACCAAGATCAATAATGAAGAGGAAAGTTAGGGAAAAAGTTTTGGTTTTGTTTGCCCCACAAGGCCTTCTAGGATTATTTGATATTTGCTTAGCTACCTGAGAATTAGTCCTATTAATTCGGAGTAATGGGTTAATACTATTGTTTTGGATACCTTAAAGAAATTAAATCCAGCTTAGTCCACACCTTTTTAGTTTTATGGAAGACAAAATTCCTTTCCAAATTTACTAATATACACACATTTGGAGTAGAGGAAAAAAACCAAGTCTTTAACCTGATCTATTCAGGAGAAAGTATGTAGTCCTCCTACTGGGAATACTACCCTGGAATAGTGCCTAACCTGAAAAAAAAAAAAACCCACAAAAAAACCCCCCCACAAAACAAACACCACCCCCCCCCAACAACCAAAAAACCAACCACCTCCCTATCTCCCCCCCCCTCAAAAAAAAAAAAAAAAACCAAACCAAAACCATCCTTGCAGGCAAGGAAAAATCATAATCACTACAGTCCCAAAGGCTTTAGAAGGAAGGACATTTTCTGCCAAGAACAGCTTTTGAAGGATGATGAAACAGGTTACTTTCTTCTTCTCTCACACCAAGTACAACTTGTATGATCATCTGGCAATTGCATACAGCACTAAAATATCTGAATTTAACTATCAACTAACAATTAACAGTTGACACCATAGCCAAAACATATTCCTTACCTCAAAAATCTCAAATTTCATTTTCTCCATACAAGTTAAGAGTTGTAAGTCTTACTAAAAAAAAAAAAAAAAAAAATCAAACAACCCAAACCCCGAATGGAAGAAGTGAGGCATTGAACACATCACTTGTGAACTCCCAGTACAGTAAATCCTAATGAATTTTAAAATGTTAAAATCTGTAGTTTGATAGCTACCTCAAACATTGCTTCCTCTCTTTAATGCCAGTGTAGCAGTTAAGAAAACAGTATTAAAAAAAACCCAAACTATGTGCTAACAGCATGTCACTTGCCTAATCATTTTGTGGTTCTACAGGTTTTTAAACTCTCTTTTTATCCATACTGTTTGGGAAAAAAAAGAAAGTATATTAATCTGTATTTTTATGGGTTATTTAATATGTTCGCCAATGCTCTTTACCAGAATTTCGTTTTTATGTTGAACACATACATAGTCAAGCAACCAAACACTAGAAAGGCCTGGTAACTAATCCCACCACCTTACTCCCTAAACAATCCTTTTTACAGTCCGTAACCTATAATGTCAGAAATTGGACACCCATCCTTCCCAGGTATCAGGTACCGCCGTACACCCGAGGCAGGGAGAGCGGTTCACCGGAACTCGGAGCCACCCCAGAGCGCCGCACCACAGAAGAAATGGCGGCACCCCGCGGGGGTGGGGACAGGGCCGCAACCGCCGCCGCCAGCAACGGGCGCTTTGGCGGGAAGGCTGCGCTCCCAACCGCCGCCGCCGCTCAGTGCCCTTTCGCCGGAGCGGCTCCCCGGTCAGGCGGCCTCGTCACCCCGCCAGGCTCCTCACCGCGCCCTCGGGCTCCATTTGTCCGTCGCCGCCGCCTCAGCCCCGGCACGTTGCCGGCACGCGTCGCGCTCCTCGGCCCCGCCTCGCGTCCGCCGACAAGCACGAGCAGAAAGAAGCCTGCAACGGGCGGGGGAAGACACAGCCCGGCGGCCAGCGCTGAGCGGGGTGGGGTGGCAGAAGCTGGTGACGAGAGGGATGTCGAGGCGGGACAGAGCAGCCCTTCCTCGCCCCCAGCAAGAAGGCAGGCGCCCACGCCGCGGCGAGCGCAGCTGGCCCCGCGCTCCCCGGCACCCCTCAGTCCTCCTTCCCCCGGGGAAGTCTCCCCTTCGCAAATCGCCGCCCTCTCTCCGGCACGCCGGCGGCCTCGCCTCGCCTCCCCTTACGGGACCCCAGCGCCTCCCTCGCCCCACCTGCAGCCAGCGGGCGGCCGGGGGTGCCTCTTCCCCCGCCCCTTCCCCGGCACCCGCTGGCGCCGTCACTCACCGCCCGCCCCGCCTCAGGGCATTGGGGGGGCCGCCGCCGGTAGCGGGAGAGCTGCTGCCGCCGCCGGCCTGGGGGCTGGTACAGCTTGCCGAGCCCCGGCCGCTTCCCGCCGGCCCGCCTAGCTGCTTGTGTCCGTGTGCCGGCGGGTCACAGGCGGCCGCCCGTCTCCCCTCTCCGGGGGTATCGTGTCACCGGCGAGCCCCCGCACAGGAATAGGAGGCGGGACAGACACCCTGCGTGCTTCGGGTGACGGCTTTGAGACAGAGGTTGCCGGTACTACCCCTAGGAACGGGGCTATGAAGCCAGGAACCTGCCTCCAGCCCTATCCCCACCACTTGGGGACGTAGGTGGCAAATCCCAGCGGGGTTTTTATCCCTTCAACCAGGGAATGAAAGGGGGAGGAGAATAGGGTCATGCGTTTCACCTGGCCTCAACGGGAGAAACACAAAAATGCCCAGTGAGGATGCTTCCTGGGTCCGGCTCGCCAGGCTGTACTCGATGGAAGCAAAACCGTAGTTTAGGCCTGACAACTGTCAGAACGAAGTGAAAGTTCTTCAACTCAAAGAGACTTCTTAAGGTTCCCAAAGAGCCTCCCAAGCAGGCAGGCTGCCCTGAGAACAGCTGTTCAGCAGTAGGCCTGGGATGACCTCAGAAATGTGATCTGGGGTCTGCTAGCAGAGAGGACTAAAAAGTAACACTCAACTTCATGACCACTCCTCAAAATATTACAACTCTTTTTCAGGCCTTACCGAACTGGAGAAGAGGCATCAATGGTAACACGTGTGTCAGGTGTACTTCTGTGGTCATTTAATGAACAGCACTACAACCTGTTCCCCTGTTCCGTAATTTCATCCTGTTTGCAAATGCAGATTGCCCTGAAAATCCCTCAGCTGCTAAACAGGGCTGGAAAAAAAGTGTGATTCAAACATCAAGCTCATAGTCAATGTAGTTACAAGGCGCAACCTGACAAAAATCCTTGATCCAATGGTGGCAAGAGCTGGAATGCAGACAAATGTATGCTAGGAGAACCACCCCAGTGGGAAAGCTGTTTATCAAAGTGATCAAGCATTCCTTGGCTAGGTCGCAGCAGTTCAACCCCGAAATACAACATCAGGATCACTGTAGGGTCCGTTTATTGTTATCTACTCTCCTGTTTTACTTCTTTTGGGTGCTTTAAAATAAAAACTTCAAGAGAGATTGTCTTGATAATATCTACAATAAAATATATTTTAGTTTAATTAAAATCTTTGTGTCTTGCTTAAGTTTGCTTTATGCAAATTATACCGATCCGACCTAAACCCATTGGCACTTTCCATACAAATTACATCACTTAACTCTCACTGAGCATAGGCAGGGCATAGACTTGCAGTCCTTACGGGACCCTACACTGCTCCTTACTTTTCTGGTGTTGCTTCAACATCTACCAGCTTCTGCACCATTACTGTTACCACAGGCAATTAAAAAAAAAAAGTTTCTAATAATTCTGTGCCTGTAATATATAACAGTAAAATGCCTAACTTAGTGATGTTTTTCAGCTGTCTGAGAAAACTGTATAAAAGTAAAGGCAATTTTAGCAGAGCTGATGAGATTTTTCAGAAATAGTTATTTTGCGAGATTACAGAACTCTGCTGAATTGCATTCATTGACTTTATCAGACAGCAACAAAGCTTATCCTAAGAACAGCACTACATTTTAATGATGTGAAAGGCAGAACAGGACAAGCTGTTCATGTGCTTCATATCTTGATTTGGGGAATACAGAAATATTCAGAGACATGAAAGTGTATTTTACATAGTTTTAATTGTTGGACCTTCTACATTACTCATCCTCCTCAAGTTAAAAAAACCTAAATCTGGGACATTTACATTTAAAATAAGGCAACTGCGACAAAAATAGGACTTTTGCAAATAAATGAGAAAGACTGAGCTATTTTTTATTCTGATAATTTAAAAACTGAAAACCTGAAAATCCAACACATCTGTAAATTTAGCAAGATTACTAGCAGAGCTGGCAAAAAATGTTGCCATGCAGACATGATTTAAATATTACAACAAAAGTTGCTGGGCTGTCCTGGCACCATGCGGCTGCTTCATTAACAGAATAGTATCCTGGCTGAGGGAGTCACTCTCAAAGGAAGTCAGGAGTGCATCTGTTTTTCCTGGCTTTGCATGTCAGCAATATACGCAGCATGAAATGATCTCTCCTACTGTTCTCTCCCACAAATTAAAAGGCAGTGCTGGACAAAGACAAGAGTCTGACTGTGCTGGTTCCTGTAGGCAAGAGCCTACAGGAACTTGTCTTTTTTTATAGCATCAGAGAAAGTCAGAGGTTAAGTAAGGAAAGATAAACTGAAAAAAAGCAAGAGAGAAAAATAGGGAGAAAAAATTATTTGGGAGGAGAAATGAGGAAAAGAATTCTCTAGGCACAAAAAGACAAGGATGATTTTATGAGTAATACATGGGCCTGGCAACAGACTGCTGTTTCACTGATTGATTCCCTGACCTTGGAAAAGACATGCTACCTTTTTTGCTTCTATTACTTATCTGTAGATAATAATGCTAGCTTTCCTACCAGCATCTTAAGATCCTTCAATAGAAATATGAGCATTAATACATTGTTGTCAGACAGGGAGAGCCAGACGGTACCTGATAAAAGATTACTTACTTCCTGCTCTCAATTTCATAAAAATGTCTCTCAGGATGTTACTAAAAGATTGGCTTCTGTCTCTGTTGCATAGACTACAACTGTATTAAAAAAATCTGTAATTTATGAAGACGTACACAGTGGTTTCTCTTACGAGCTTGTGAATGGATTTTCTACACCTTGAGTGTTAACCAGAACAATCAAAGAGCCAAGAGCTCTTATGTATCAAAGGACTTTGAGGAGACGTTCTGAGAGAGTTAACAGTGTTTAGAAGCCTATTACGGTGGTCACCTAAGGAGTGCCACTGAGTAAAAAAATCATGGTCAGTGCCACGTGAAAAATGCAAAAAGAAATTACTCGTTTCTGGGAAGTTTTCCATTTATTCAAATGGGGGTGTGTATTTCTCTGATACGGCATTTCCATTTTAGAGGCCCTTTTCCCACACCATTCCCTTTCTTGGGTTAGTTCAGTACATCTCCCTTCTAGATGAGCTGTGACTCCCCACCCCATCCCAATTTCCACCATTCTCTCTGCCATTTGTCTCTACCCCCTACTTTGTTTCAGGTTGCCCTAACAGTTCTCTTGCTCGCTTCCTCTTGTCTCTCTCCCCTGTTCCTCCTCCTAATGGCTGCACTGGTATCCACTACCCCTTTAACTCCTGCAGTCATTACAGGGTAGGTACTGGGGAGTTCTGGCAGGGTACTGGGTACTCAGGGTACTGCAGGACTCTAGTATTAGGAGGGCTTAGAGGTACTGGGAGCACTGGGAGAGTATATGGGGGCTTTAGGGGGTACTGGGTTCACTGGAGAAGTACTGGGTAGCTCAGGGGTCTATTAGTACTGCAGGGTACTTGGGGCTCTGTTGAACGCTGGGGGGTTCTGAGGGCTGGGTACTGCAGTGGGTGAGTGGGGTTTGCACACTGTTTCCTATGGCTCCATCAAGCTGAGCTGCTCTACTCCTGTGTGAGTTGCTCGTTTGCTTCCTGTTCCACATTTTCCCCACCCTGAGCAATGGATGATCCAGAGGAACAGGAGACTGGGATGGTCAGTACTGGACTACTCTCCCAATAGTGTTTTCCCAGGGTGGTAGACTGTTACTACATAACAAAAGTATCCTCACTCAGTCCATCTTTGCAGGATATTAACGTTATTATGGATGATTTCTAGCTCAAAATGTATCAGGGCAATGAGTGACTTCTTCCAAATTTGAAGACATAACTAGATTTTATAGCTTAGTTTAAAAGCACCTTATTTTCCGAAAGTAATGGTCAGCATGACATAGGTTATTGGAACTAAGTCACTACGTAAGACTGGTTTGTTTTCTGTCTCACTTCAGAGTTTAGAGTATATATGCTTTATTTATAAAAGCATTCGCATGCATTTTATTTTACATGTCCTCAAAGGGGAAAAACTTACTGGAAACTGCTGCATAGAAGTTCCATTGCTGATGGAACTTGTCCCAATTAAAATATGAAAGATACTGTTAAAAGTGCCAGATCTGGAAAAGTACTTATAAGTGTAGTAGCATCTGAGTAAAATTGTTAAGCTTATCAGTACTTTAATAAAAGTCCCTAGCAAATGGAAGAATTGTATTACAATCCTTTGTTAAATCTGATAATGTGGTTATTAGTAGGAAATACTAAATAGATCTACTGAGAAATCTGATTCCTTTATGTATTATGAAAGCATAGTCCTCCAACAAAACACCATAGATATGTGTCACATGGAAATATTAATAGATCTCCAGCTAGGTGAGTGAAGAGAAAATTATCAGACTCCTCACTTACTTTAACTTAGTGTGACAGCCTTGATGGGCTTTTCCTCTTGTTTTTTCTCTACTGTGTTTTCTCTAGTCAAAAAAAATTTAATGCTCACCCCGAGTTTGATAAATTTTAGGTTTTAATATTCTTTTGCAGTTGTCATAATATTATATTTTATGTGTTTCACTGAACTGAATATAAAATTCTGCAGACAAACGAGTACAAAAGATAAAAACAATTGACATATGAAACACAGGTGGGAAAAAAATATTTTCAAGAAAGATGAATTAATAGGCTTTGCTTGCTCTGGAAGTGTAAAGCTACATGGATATAAGTGCAATTTAATAACACCTATACGCTGCCATGATGTTAAAGGGTTCTTATAAGATCAGCAGGTTCTTCCTTTCCCAATTCATTTGACTACCATCTGAGAAAATGGCTCTGGGTTCTAATCCTACCTTTCTTTACAACTTGATTCTTCAAATGTCATTATATATTTAGGTATTGATTCCAAATTAAAAAAAAGGAAGAAGAATCTCACTGTAGATAGGATGTTGCTAATCTATTCCACATACTTAGGGAAATCTTTAAGAGTCATGTTGTAATTTTCTTTATTGTGTTTTAGATCCAGTAGTCCAAAAGGCCAGGAGCTTTTCAACTGACTTCAGTGATTTGAAGTAGAATGGCACACATAAATACAGTAAAAGAGCCACGCCATTTTATTGTTGCACATTATGATTTGTTCTTGTTTCTTTTTTGTGCATTTTTTATTTATAAAAGCGTTTGTGTGCATTTTATTTTACATGTCCTCAAAGGGGAAAAACTTACTGGAAACTGCTGCATAGAAGTTCCATTGCTGATGGAACTTGTCCCAATTAAAATATGAAAGATACTGTTAAAAGTGCCAGATCTGGAAAAGTATTTATAAATGTAGTAGCATCTCCATAGTATTTACTCCATGCATGCGGTTTTTCAGATTTAGATGAGACAGCTGCTTCTGTTTTAGCAAGTGCCTCATTTATGGAGTAATACCTGCATATATCCCTAAACATTTCTGTTGTTTTTGTTCGACTATCTGCTACTCAAAACTTCTACGTGTAAAAGTAGTGAAAGAAAAGTATAAGTGAAAAGAAGTGAAAGAAAAGTATAACATAACATAACTTATTGCTTGGAAACACTATTCTGAATGGTAGAACATAGCAGCAAAATAATCAACCTTTACTTCATTTTGTCTTGTTTTTTCCCACACTGTACTGTATAGAACTGTATGGAATGGAATATATACCAACCTACCATCTACCTTTCTCCTGTGAATGAAGAGCTTCTGTAGTTGCAGCCGCAACTGGCATCAATTCAGGATGGTTACGAAGATATCAAACACACCAAGAGGTGTTGTCATTTCCAGTGTTTTCCTTCCTCCTCCACACAAGTACCCAACAGGAGTCAAAAGAGAACTCAAAGGCAGCTAAGTACAGGAAGAAAAGTTTGTGCTTGGTCTCATTCTATGCATTATGGTTTGATTTACTTTCCCTGTTAGTTGATTGAAAGGAATATGGACTTTAATGGTGAAAAGGAGAATTTCAACTGTAAAATACCAGTTGCAGAGGTGAAAGTAGTATGTTTTACAACCTGTCATGGTTTAACCCCAGCCAGCAACTAAGCACCATGCAGCCACTCACTCACTTCCCCCCCAACCAGTGAGATGGGGGAGAGAATTGGGAAAAAAAAAAGTAAAACTTGTGGATTGAGCTAAGAACAGTTTAATAGGACAGAAAGGAAAAAAAAAAAATTATAATAACAACAATAATAAAATGACAATAATAAAAATAAAAGAATTGGATTATACAAAACAAACGATGCACAATGCAGTTACTTACCACTCATTGACTGACGCCCAGTTAGTTCCCGAGCCGCGATCTGCCCCCCGGTTTATATACTGGGCATGATATCCCATGGTATGGAATACCCCTTTGGCCACTTTGGGTCAGCTGCCCTGACTGTGTCCCCTCCCAACTTCTTGTGCCCCTCCAACCTTCTTGCTGGCTGGGCATCAGAAGCTGAAAAATCCTTGACTTAGTCTAAACACTACTTGGCAACAACTGAAAACATCAGTGTGTTATCAGCATTCTTCTCATCTTAAATCCAAAACATAACGCTATACCAGCTACTAGGAAGAAAATTAACTCTATCCCAGCTGAAATCAGGACACAACCTCAGACTTTGATACCTTTTTTTAAGTACTTGGTTTCTGATATTTATTAGTCAATTCTAGAGAAATAAGTCTGGCAAACTTTAATAGGCAACACTTCATCATAATCTACTTGTATAAGGAAATAGAGTATTTTATCTGGAGATCTCAAATAACCATACAAAGAAGGCCCCTTCCTCTGAAAATTTCTATTATTATTTAAATATTATTAGATATGTAGGAAGAACAAGAATTCAAAGTACTGATTTTTAAAAAGGATTGCTAATGTTTCCCTACTTAACACTAAATTTGAATTGGTTTTATGTAACATGAAGACATTTTTCCATGTTAATGTTTCAGTTAGAATCAAGCTTTATAAGATCACTTATCTTGCCTGTGTGAGTGATTAGGGGATTTTTTTCTTTGTTTCTTTTTTATTTTGCTAAATTTGCAATTCACTCTTTTTCTGCATTTTGTAGAACACAATCTCATGAGCATTTGTGAGCTCTGAAATGGTTTTTACCTTTTGCCTTCCATTCAAATAAAGGGTTTCTAATTATTTGGACCAATAGGTAATTTAAATTGATTTTTTAAAATTTGTAGTGGTTCGTAGGAAACAGTTCAGTGTAAATTTTGGGCCATGCTATGGACCTGGGGATTTACAAAACAAGAGACATCATTCTTCCTTTTGTTTTTCCTATCCTCCCCAGAATCACAAGTCTGACTGAGTCTGAGTCTGACTGTACATCTGAGATTAGATGAAGAGAGGGTAACTGGTTACAAATAGAGGATTCTTCCAAACCACAGTGTAAACAGGTGCCTTTTTAAGTTTGCCGACCACAGGTATAATCTTCCACTTTTACTGTGGATTTGTCTGTAAAACTCTGCATTTGGGAGTAAAGCTCTCCTGGCCCTTTATTTGCAGAATGCTTCACTTTTGCTAATCCTGCTGTAGGCTACAGATTTCAACTACCAGTTTATTTAACCCCACTCAAAATAAATAGAGATAAACAGCGGTTAAAAATGCTTTCAATTTATGCATGTTAGTACTCCCACAGTGGCAAATTTCAGGAAAATAAGCTTACATAGATTAGTCATTAGCCTTTCTTTTCCATGTCCTTAGAGTATCTTCTAACCTGACATTAAGGAACAAGAGGTTTTGCAATAAAAGATTAAATATACTTCATCCCTGATGGAAAGTATTCTGAATCTTCTTAAAATCCTGTTCAATTAATACCAGAGGAATTTAAGTTATATGGAGGATTACACTTTGATCATAATTATATAGCATTTTTTTTCTTTGAGATTACTTTTTCTAATGAATTAAGAGATGGGCCAAATTTGCATACATGAGAAACAGGCATAAATGTTTTTACCAAGTTTTCAAATCCATCTATTTAGCTACATGTAAGCTTGTATTTGGAAGTGGTATTAAAGACTAGGACAAAGGCTGCCTATAACTTTAATTCTATTATAGAAAGGATAGACTTTACAGGGTACCTGTTCTCTGCTCGCATCTACTACCACTTTAAGCCAGTGTAGAAGCTGTCAAAAATACCGCTGGGCAACACTGCCTTGACTTTTTCCAGCTTGCTTTGAAACGAGGCAGATGTGGGTATAGGTCTTTATACTCTTTTCTTGGGTGGCCAGTCAGGCACAGGGGTTCTTAAGATAGCAATGTAGTTCTAACACTGACATACTTTGGGTGCACCTGGTTTAGCATTTTTGTTTGGATCAAGGGTGCAATTTTGAAGCAAATCTCCTGATCATCCTAACTTACCTAGTTGGTTCACATCACAGAGCAGTTTCTGAGTGTGCGAACTGGCTTCTCAGTTGAAACTAAAACAGACGTCGTGCCACAGGAGTGCCACTACTATACTCTTATGTGCAGCTTTTCTATCCATGGGACTGGACTAGGGCTTTTCCCAAGTAAACCCCACCCAAAATGCCCATGGTATGGATGTCGGGCTCTCAGCACCAACGTTCTCCCTGTACAAATCCACTGCTATTAGATTATTTGATACTTTTCCTCACATCATTGTCAGCAGCCCCCCGAAAGAATTCAAATGTCTTTCCTCCTGATGGTCAGGCTAGTGCATATCCCCTCAGTAGTCCAGGCTGCACGTGATTTAACTTGTTCATGACCAAACCTAGTTGAGCAATGCAAAATCTTTCAGAGACTGCATGTTAAGAGGAAGGTCATGTGTCTGATTAACAGCCAGAAGAATAGCCTAAATTCCATGCTTGGTATACTGACCAAATTTCCTCCAAAGTCTTTAACTGCAAAGTAGATATGAATATGGCTACTGCTGATGTTGCTAGCAATTTTCTTCGGAGCTGGCAAGATGAGAGACCATAACAGTAGCTCTTTAATTGGGATATTACCAGAATGCTTTCTATCCTCAGTAAGAAGAATTCCTGGCTAATAAGTATAATTTAACACTAATGTTGCTTTCCCAGCAGCTGCATAGTACATGGTAATCCAAATGTTCCCCCAAAATTGCATGTAAGTGCATGGGAACCATGATGCCATGTGTATTTCTAACACTGAATATCTCCATTGAGCTAGCAAGGATATGAAAAGCTGTGACATAGTATGCTGGCATGAAATTGTACCTGTTGATAGGTAATTACCAAAGAAAGGGGGAAATGGCATACACCTATTGGATCATACTGTTCATAGCAGTTAACAAGTAGGTTCACATGGCCTGAAAGGTAGCAACAACTACAATTAAGATTTCTATGCATGTGTTACAGCCAAAGAAATACTAAAAGCAATGTTCAGAGAAGTTAAAAAGAGCTCTATGAAAAAGCTAGTAATTGGTAAATGTTCTCATTAAGTGGAATTACCACCTACCTTAAACAAAAGCCATTATTATTAAGTATCCTTAGACTTGAATAAGAATTCATCTTTAAGACTCCTCCAAATCCTCAAGAGAATTTCTGTTATAATGTATACAACATGCCTTCTCTTCCCCAAACATAAGCAACTTGCAACTATACATGGGGAACTTGAGAAAGCTTCATTAGTTCCACAAATTAATAAACTCTGTCTATGTTTTGCCTAGGTTGTAGCACCACTTGTGGGATTATCTGATGCTGTCCATTAAAAACCTTATTTTCAGTTACTTGTTAACTTCCCAAACATCAATCACTTTGGCCAAAAATTTGAAGATGGGTGTATGGCTCATACTTTATGTAAGGGAAATGGATTCTTGTCAAACATCTACCCTTGAAAAGCAGAATAGGAAAAAAAGCTTTTCAATTTTTTTACAAAAACAAACCAACATGTGACATTTCACCATCCTCCCTTAGAAAAATTCTCGTGTCACCTTCTTTTACAACTGATGCTAGATTTGGTAGAAGAATCACTTCCTTATCAGGGATGTGCTCTTTCCTGTCTAAAAAATTTGGTTCAAAAGTTGCTACCTGCTATGCCTCTGAAAAATTTGTTTACAGAATCTCTGTATCTCAGATTTTACCCCCCTGTTCATGTCAGGCACTACCTAACCTGGGCTCCATTCAGTCTTCTCTGCAGCTATGGAACAGTTGTGCTGTATCATGGTCAAAGTCAACCAGCAGAGCCACAAGCAATGGTATCTCCTGCCTGCAGTGACCCATCACTACGCCCAGGCTGGGGGTGAAGGAAACGATGTCGGTCAAACACACAGTGGTAGGAACTGAGCCTGCAGGGGAGGGAGCAAATGGGTAAAGCAAGCCCATAGCAGGAGCAAAGAAAGAAGTGCCCCCACCAGTGGCAAAAAATGCCACAACCATTCTGGCAAGGGTGTCCAGTAGTCCTCTTGGGTCTCCTGTGCCTAGTGGTCCACACCAGCTGGTGAGCAAAAGATGGCAGCAGTAACTAGGAGGATCCAGGTAGGGGAGGGAGGGAGAAGAAGAGACATTGAGTGCCAGAACTCCTTGCTGCAGCTCAGAGGACAAGGAGGTGGGTGACAGTAAAATGTCATGTCTGGAGGAAGGTGCGAAGAACTGGGATAGGGCTCAAGGTGAGGAAAGCAGTCTCATTCACAGGGATTATCCCATGCAGTGAGAGTTGCCACAGTCCTACAGCATTTTACACGATTGCAACATTCACCCCAAAGGATATTAAACTGCACTGGCACCACTAACCTTAATACTAGTGTTTGCTAACTTCTGGGTGGCTCTTTGCAGTGCTAATGATCTTTTTATATGCACTGATCTCCATATAGAAATCAATACATTTCACTTGAATGGCTTGGGCCTGTGTCTATATAGCAAGCAGTGGCTGTAAAATAGGATTAAACATGACCTAGTTGAGCTCCTGATTTTACCCTTTCTCATACGTAATTGGCATATCTGTTTGGGCAAACAATACTGCTAAAATAAAGGATTATTCTTTGGAGCTAAGAATTGGCAGGAATCTTCCGTAACTGCAGTATTCTAATTATTAAAAACACTGGATTAGCTGGAATGTACTATCACACAGTGAAAAGAATGTCAGTGACTTCAGCTGGAACAAGGACATCATTAAGATAGAGGCGTATCACAAAAGTACTTCTTGCTAAGTTAGGGAAGACACAATATTTATACTACCTAGAAAATAAAATGGGATGTCTAAGTATAGTGAGGCTTTTTCAACAAAGTAGGAGGCAAGACAAAACAAGAATTAACAAAAAAATTAGGAGACATTGATAAAGCAGTGTAAATATTTTTTTGAATTTAACAAAACCCCTTGTCTCTCAGTTAACCCTTTTCAGTCAAAGACTTCAGATGTCAAAGGTTGTAATTTAAGGTGAGAATTAAATGATTTTAAACTTTTGATCTCAGAAGACAAATGCATTGGACAGCAAATATCTCTCTACTTTGAAATGTGTAAGATATCCTAGAAAGGATAAAGTTCTTTAATATGTTATATGCATCTGCTGTGCAACATGCTACAGACAGTTTCTGGTAGATGCAGCAGATTCCAGCTATGAGAGTACTTTGCTGTTTCCAAATAACTAAACTTCATATGATTTCACAAGATATATGAAAAAGCTGTAACATATTTCTACATTAAGTAGTAATTCCCTCTAGAAACATACTGCACAGTAGTTACCTTTTCCATTCTTTTTAAAATAGTCTTAGGTCAGTCTGTATGACAGTATGTGGATACGCAACCATAAGCTTTTATTAGGTTGTTTCCCCCCCCTTTGCCGCAGTGAGTTGGTGTCATGTTCTCTCTCATACAATGCAGGCTGGGGTTGAGTCTTCCAGTCCCTTACCAGTCTTTCCTCTCCAGTATTTTTTAAGATAAATGTTTCTTTAATGTGAATATTTCATATCTTCTTTTAGGGTTACTTATTTTATTGCCTTTCTCACTAAAAATACCCCAAACAACTGTTGAATACATGTATTATAACATTTTTTACATCAAATTTAGATGGAAGCTCATGAAGAAAAGTTCAGTGGTATTTAGATCTGTCCCTCAGTTAGCATTTCCTTGTGTTGAACATGAGAAATGCCTTGGTAACCTTGACAGAAGTTCTGGGGAGGTTTATGTGGAGTTATAAATATTATGTAATGCATATGTATAGAAAAATATCACATCTTTTAAGTGGCAATTATGTCCTGTAGCTAGGCATTTGTTAGTAGCTAGTGACTGGCTGTGGTAAGGAGGTTACCTCTTACTCTTTCCTGCTTAATCATTGACTGCCAACAGGTGTCCAGCACATTCATTAGGAAATTACTTCAGAAACCAGACAGAAATTAAATTTTCCACTGAGTCTTCCTGCCCTTAAAGCCCATAGCTGTAATTTTGAATAGTCTTACACCTCCAGTGACTCTCAGCTTGCCCAGCCCTACTCCTCCTATTTTCCGTCTTTCTATACAATCTCTCTCAACTGTCTTTCCTGCTTTCCTCTTTCCTTTGCTTTTACCCTTGCTGCACTCCCCCCGCACCCCATGTTTCCTGAGGTCTCCACGTAGATAATCTCGTTGTAACCAAATACCGCCCGGAGAACGGCGAAGGACACCACCACGCTCGCACCAACTCTTCGTGGCTGACCGCGGCTCTTGGCCTGGCTGCCTGCGGATAGCCTTACCCGGATGGCTCCTCTTCTCCGCCTCACGCTGAGGCACCGCACCCGGGACCGTACTTGGTGCCGGAGGCCGCCGCGGGAACGGGGCGCAAGGAACCGGACCGGCCGCTCCGTCCCGCCAGGGGGCGGTGTTGGCCCTGCAACGGCGGGCGCTGCGCGCCGGCGGCCNCGGGGCGGGGGGGGGCGGGGGGGGGGGGGGGGGGGCTGTGAGGGCCCGGGCTGATGGCCGTGAGGGGAGCGAGCTGAGGGGAGAAGGCGGCCAAGTCGCAGCCCCGCACGACTTGCCTCGTCGGGGGCTCATTTTCGAGCGACGGAGGGTCCCAACGTGAGTCTTTGACGCCTTATGCGAGACCCGCCTCACGCCGCCCGCCCGCAGCAACCGGGGCCCGCGCGCGGCGTTCGCCTTCGCGACACCAGCCCTGCGGCGGGGCGGTGGCGGCGCTCCCT